>JARQOC010000115.1:0-149282 GCA_033576535.1 Allobates femoralis
AACAGTGGGGTACCACAGGGGTCAGTATTGGGCCAGCTTCTTTTTAACATATTTATTGATGAACTCCTAAGGGGAATACAGAGTAGAATCTCAATATTTGCAGATGACACTAAACTCTGCAGGATAATCAATACAGAGGAGGACAATTTTATATTACAAGAGGATTTATGTAAACTAGAAGCTTGGGCTGATAAATGGCAAATGAGCTTTAATGGGGATAAATGTAAGGTCATGCACTTGCGCAGAGGAAATAAAATGTATAATTATGTGCTTAATTGTAAAACACTGGGAAAAACTGTCACTGAAAAAGACCTGGGTGTATAGGTAGATGACAAACTCACATTTAGTGGCCAGTGTCAGGCAGCTGCTGTAAAGGCAAATAAAATAATGGGATGTATTAAAAGACGCATAGATGCTCATGAGGAGAACATAATTCTACCTCTATTCAAGTCACTAATGCGACCACACCTAGAATACTGTGTACAATTCTGGTCTCCCGTGTATAAGAAAGACATAGCTGAACTAGAGCTGGTCCAGAGAAGAGTGACCAAGGTTATTAGAGGACTGAGGGGTATGTAATACCAAGACAGGTTATTAAACTTGGGGTTATTTAGTTTGGAAAAACAAAGGCTTAGGGGTGATCTTATAATAATGTATAAATATATGAGGGGACAGTACAGGTTATATATACTAGATTCTTTGATAGGGCGTTGATCCAGGGAACTAGTCTGATAGCTGTAGGTGGAGTCAGGAAGGAATTTTTTTCCCCAATGTGCAGCTTAGTGTTGCCACATGGTTTTTTTTTTTTGCCTTCCTCTGGATCAACATGTTAGGCTATGGGTTGAATTAGATGGACTTAAGGTATTCCTTCAACCTTAAAGGGAACCTGACCCCTAAAAATTAGCCCCCAGTCTCATAAGACTTGTCCCTGCACCATTCTTAGACATTTATAGCCATCCCTTTGTGCTAAAAAAATGTATTTGTAAAGTTCATAAAAGTGACTTTATTACCTGCACCCACTGCGGCTTCTCAGATTTTGAGAAGCCGCAAAAGGCGTTGCCTTGTGCTCCTCCCTGCTGATTGCACGCTAATTATTCACGCCCCAATGGGCGTACTAATCAGCAGGGAGGCGCCACGACAGGTCTTAAGAAACTAGGGGCTAATTTTTAGGTGTCAGTTTCCCTTTAAATACTATGTTACTATGTTACTATGTATGATGCTGGCAGATGCGTGATGAAGTCAATATGTTGCCAGGGAGCAGATGAAATCAAGAGCAGAAAAAAGCGACCAGCTGGCAGTTTCTTGGTCATTTTATTATAAGCACAGGAGGGGCAGACTGCAACAAAGTTCAGAACATCTTGATGCAAAGTGGGCCACCAGTAGTGT
This sequence comes from Allobates femoralis, assembly GCA_033576535.1. Taxonomy (NCBI): domain Eukaryota; kingdom Metazoa; phylum Chordata; class Amphibia; order Anura; family Aromobatidae; genus Allobates; species Allobates femoralis. Next base: position 1,387 of record JARQOC010000115.1, read on the forward strand.
CGTTATATTAGCTGTAACATCTTCTTTTGACCGGCATGGCTGGCAATCTTAGAAGAATGACCTCAGCATGGAACTTGCTTCTTGTCTCTTTCAGTTGCAACGGTCTTACCAGGGGAAGCTGTGATAGACTGACCGGAGCCACCTTGATCATCTTAGATGGTTCACTAATGTGCTGAGGCTCCTCTTCGAGATCATCAGACAGTAAGGACCTAGATAACGCAACAGCCTTGATATTATTCTCAGAATAAAAACAAGCGGCGTCGGAGGGTTGGAGCACTAAAGAAACCACGGATTATTGATTATATTACCAATACTTTATTACACGAACAGCAAGGGTCCAGTAAGCCACAACGCGTTTCGACGCACAGTTGTGTCTTTCTCAAGTGATCCACTTGAGAAAGACGCAACTGTGAGTCGAAACGCGTTGTGGCTTACTGGACCCTTGCTGTTCGTGTAATAAAGTATTGGTAATATAATCAATAATCCGTGGTTTCTTTAGCACTCCAACCCTCTGACACCGCTTGTTTTTATTCTGCTAATCTCTTATCTCCCTTTTGGGAGTGCGGTGTGTGAGCTGCTCTAAGATCCACAGGACCTGGCATTAAGTCATAAAGACCCACCCTTGATTGATCAACTGATACACAGTGGTGAGCTTGGACGGAAGCCAGTGCATCGAGTCTGCCTCTTCGGGTGGAGGAGCGAAGGAGCTCACCTCCATCTCCAGAGGAACTAAGGAGCCGTCCCTCAGGCCCGGAGTATCAAAGGAGGAGGGAACATTGGACCCTGTCGCACGGTGACCCACATTAAATCATCAGTCTGGTTGTGTGGGGTGTTGCACAACCAATCAAGGTTAGTGCACACTTGGTAAAACCGCGTAATAATTTCCTCCAGTTGCAGTGTAGCACAATATCTGTTTTTTTCTTTTGATATTATTCTCTGCAGCATGGAAATGGAGAGAGAAATTGAACCAAGCAAAGAATAAGGACCAATGAGCCTGGCGAAGAGTTTTGTCTTAGCGAAGACTGGAGATATGACAGATTCTTTTGATCAGTGTAAATGATGACTGGATGAACTGCACCTTCAAGAAGATACCACCATTTTTCTAAGGCTAATTTAATTGCCAGTAACTCTATCTCCAGTTGAGTAGTTACGTTCGCAGAGCAAGAATACCTTGGAGAGGAAACCACAGGTCACCATCTTGCCAGTAGGCAGCTTTTGTATGAGGACCGCTCTGGCTCTGGATTAAGAAGCATTCACTTCTAGAAAGAGCTGCTTGTTGATCACAGGTTTAGGAAGGGCTGAAGTGGTTGAGAAGGCTTGTTTGAGGGAGGCAAAAGCTGACTCAGCCCCATAACTCCAATCCTTTGGCTTGGAACCTTTACAAGTCAGGGCGGTGAGTGATCTTACCAGAGAGGAGAAGTGTGGGTGAATTGCCGATAGTAGTTGGCGAATTCCAGAAACCGCTGAATGGCCTTGATTCCCTCAGGTCAAGGCCATTTGAGCATGGTGGAGACCTTCTCTGGATCCATCTCGGGACCTGTATCGGAAACTATATAACCAAGAAAGGGTAAAGACTTCTACTCAAACAGATATTTCTCAAACTTCGTATAGAGATAATTCTCCCTCAATGTTTGAAATACGAGATGGACATTACTCCTGTGAGTTTGGTAAGTTGGGAGAAAACACCAGGATGTCGTCCAGATACACCACCACACAGACATAGAGCAGGTGATGGAATACATCATTGACAAACTCCTGGAAATTGGCGGGTGCATTGCTTAACCCGAAGGGCTCCACCGAATATTCGTAGCAACCATCTCTCGTGTTAAAAGTGGTTTTTCACTCATTCCCAGATTGTATCCTGAAGAGACTGTAAACCCCACAGAGATCCAACTTGATGAAAATCCTAGAACCTCGAAAACAATCAAAGAGCACTAAAATTAAGGGTAGAGAGTGTTTGTTCTTTTCCGGTATTAAGTTGAGACCATGGTAGTCGATACAAGGGCAAAGAGACCCATCTTTCTTTTTGACGAAGACGAACCCAGCTCTAGCCGGGGAAGAGGACTTCTAGATAAACCCTCAGGCCAAATTCTCCTTGATGTACTCGGACATGGCTTTAGTCTCTGAGGGAGAAAGGGCAAGGCTGCAGGAGGTGTGTGTGTGTGGGGGGGTAGAACCAGATTCTACAGGTCTGAGACAGTCATCATGACAAGACTGGCCCCGTCGAATGCTATCTCTGGATAGACAATGCAACACAGGTTCATGGAGGTGCAACCATGGAAGTCCTAGTAGGAATGGTGGAGAAAGATTTGGTAACATATGGAAGGTGGAATGCTAATATATTAAGCTCCACCTCTTTGGTGATACCAAAAATGGAATCTTTCAGTGGTCTTCCATCTACAAAGATGATGTGCTGTGGCCATTGCAGAGGAACAATTCGAATCCCAAACCACCTGGCCACAGTTTGCTGGATAGGGTTTCCACCATACCCGGAGTCCAGATAGGCCATCTCAGAAAATTGCAACTTTCCAATGATCACCTGTATAGATATAGTTAGTGGGAGAAAGGAATCATCCTCACGTAGGGAAGCCTCTCTTACCTGTCTTAGGTGGAAGAGTTTTCCAGCCTCTCGGTACCACTGCGTTGACTGGCAGCGGAGTGGTCATCATTTCGATGAGGGTTCCTAGCGCGCTTCTCCTCTTGTTGATTCCTCGTCACCTTGACGTGGTCGAGTACCATGGGTTCATCCTCAGAGACGGGAGTGTGGACAAGGCGGAAACCAAGGTTTCGGTGAAGAAGATACTGGATGGGGAGATCGCTCCTCAAGAATCCTCTCTCTGAAGCGATCCTGGAGAGATAGGTCAATCCGAATGGCGAGTGATATGAGGTCATCAATAGTCTCAGGTAGATCCCTGATAGCCAATTCATCCTTGATTCTTCCAGATAATCCTCTCTGGAAGACTCCAACCAGGGGCTTATTGGTCCACTGGAGCTCCAAAGCTAAGGTGCAGGAACGGAAGTGAAGTGGTAGCTGAAGTGGTAGCTGAAGAGATAGGAGAGTGACTATAGTAAAGCCATGTATATTTATTGAGGAAGATATTAACAAAAGGAGAAAAGTATCTGAGGGGAGGACCCTCTGGATCGCGTCACCAAACTTTCATAGTGGAGAAGCGGCAAACGTAACCTCTATACAGGGATTCACCTGTTACAACATCAGGAGGTCTAAATACAGCTAATCACGGCTCAGAGGAATGACCCATACATACCGGACAGTAGAGATGGAGATGCTGTGGAACACAGGCTCTGTTGGTGAGATGATTCTCATGAGCTCCATACAATCCCAGAGAGACAGATCCAACAGATACAGGAATCCGGATGGTTCTGTGCTCATCAGGAGAGGCCTGACCAGCCAGAGAATTATGTGGAGACATAGGTGTTAGAATAGTGTGGAAACAAAGCAGCAGTTTTTCCTAGTGCAGAGCTCAGCAGAGTGTGGCCTGGACAGAGGCAAAGATCTAAGGGAATGAACAGGATGCCTTTTATGCACAGAGCATCACAGCACAGAAAGCTTTAATAGAGAACAGGTGCACTGCTCCTTTACGTTTGTGCAAGAAGCGGGGAGCATCATAAGAGCATTCCTAGGAGACATGCCAAGAGAGTGCAGGTTCCTAGCAGAGAAGGAAGCCGCCGACCACATGGAGTCACGGACAGGGTGAGCAATACGAGTGGAGCTGCATGTTGGGTGGCAATCTCCCTGTCCATGAGAGACTTGTCGGCAGTTGAGAGTATGACGGCGGCGATCTACAACTGGGCAATGGTCCCTGCTCTCCTAAGTCAAAATATAAATGCGAATAAACTAATCAAAGCAGACAATCAGTAGAGGAAAGACACCAAAGGGGAAGTCAAACAAGTCAAGGTCCAAAACCAGGAGGGAAATCAAATCCAATTTCAGAGAGCCAAGAAGCATAACTCAGGATAGACACTTATCACAGGCAAAATCAAAATGGAGGAGCAAACTTAAATAACCTGCTTAACCCCTTCAGGACCCAGCCTATTTTGACCCTAAAGACCTTGGCATTTTTTGCAATTTTGTCCAGTGTCCCTTTATGAGGTTATAACTCTGGAGCGCTTCAACCGATCCTCGCGATTCTGAGATTGTTTTTTCGTGACATATTGGGCTTCATGCTAGGACTACATTTAGGTCGATCATTTTTGCGTTTATTTGTGAAAAAATCAAAAATATGGCAAAAATGTTGAAAATTTAGCAATTTTCAAATTTTGAATTTTTTTTCTGCTAAACCAGACAGTTATGTGACACAAAATAGGTATTAAATAATATTTCCCACTTGTATACTTCACATCAGCACAATTTTGGGAAAAAAAAAAAAATTTGTTAGGAAGTTATAAGGGTTGAGAGTTCATGAGCAATTTTTTTCATTTTTCACCCAAAATTTACTAAACAATTTTTTTTAGTGACCACGCCACATTTGAAGTCCCTTTGAGGGGTGTACATGACAGAAAACACCCAAAAGTGACACCATTCCAAAAACTGCCCCCCACAAGCTACTCAAAACTACATTCAAGAAGATTATTAACCCTTCAGGTGCTTCACAGGAACTAAAGCAAAGTGGAAACAAAAAAATGGATATTTAAATTTTTTTTATCAAAAATGTTCTTTTAGCCTCAATTCTTTCATTTTCACATGGGCAACAGGATAAAATGGATCTTAAAATGTGTGAAGCACCTGGGGGTTCAAAGTGCTCACTATGCATCTAGATGCATTCCTTGGGAGGGTCTAGTTTCCAAAATGGGGTCACTTGTGGGGGAGCTCCAATGTTTAGGCACACAGGGGCTCTCCATACGCGACATGGTGTCCGCTAACATATGGAATTGTTAGCGGACACCATGTTGCGTATGGAGAGCCTCTGTGTGACTAAACATTAGAGCTCCCCCACATGTGACCCCATTTTGGAAACTAGACCCCCCAAGGAATGTATCTAGGTGCATAGTGAGCACTTTGAACCTCCAGGTGCTTCACCAATTGATCCGTAAAAATAAATTTTTTGTGGAAAAAAAAGTACTTTTTTATTTTTATGGATCAATTTGTGAAGCACTTGGGGGTTCATAGTGCACACTATGCATCTAGATACATTCCTTGGGGGGTCTAGTTTCCAAAATGGGGTCACTTGTGGGGGAGCTCCAATATTTAGGCACACAGGGGCTCTCCATACGCGACATGGTGTCCGCTAACAATTGGAATTCTATTCTACCAATAAAATGACAAGGAGCTTTGCCTTATTTTTGGTTGCCAGCCAGGTACAACTTGGCAGTTGGGGGGCTGCAATCCTCATTGTGGAGAGACCCAAATGTTGTGGCCCCCCCCCACGCTGCAAATTGCAACCCACAGCTACCCCAGAAAATAGCACATTAGAGGAGCCATTCACTGGTGCTGTACCCCAACTCTTCCAGTTGCCCTTGTGTTGGTGGCAATGCTGGTGGCACACAGGAGCACTCCATACGCGACATGGTGTCCGCTAACAAGTTGAATGGAAAATTAGCTCCAATTATTAGCGGACACCATGTCGCGTATGTGCACTTTGAACCCCCAGTTGCTTCACAAATTGATGTGTAAAAATGAAAAAGTACTTTTTTTCCACAAAATGTTTTTTTTTTTCATTAATTTGTGAAGCACCTGGGGGTTCAATATGCTCACTACCCATCTAGATAAGTTCCTTGGGGGGGTCTAGTTTCCAAAATGGGGTCACTTGTGAGGGAACTTCAATGTTTAGGCACACAGGGGCATTCCATACGCGACATATAGGGCCAATGTTAGACCCGCTATTAGGAATCTCTGGTAAATAGTCAGAAAATACACACAGAGAAAAATCTTTTTATTTGAAAAAAAAACCTCAAACAAAATTCGGACTCCATCTTTATTATAAAAATCCGACGTAGTCCACAACAAAGGTCCCACGACGCTCGATCGCCTCCGTCGTAGTCCACAACGAAGGTCCCACGACGCTCGATCTCCTCTGCTACATCCAGAGACTGCAGCAAGGGATCAAGTGTCCTCTTGTTGTAGTCTCTGGGGTCAGAGTCATGGTGCACGGGACGGCAGATCATTGCCATACAGTGCACCATGACTGACCCCAGTGACTACAACAAGAGGACACTTGATCCCTTGTTGTAGTCTCTGGGGTCACAGTCATGAAGCACTGTATGGCAATTATCTGCCGTTCCGTGCTTCATGACTGTGAACCCAGAGACTACAACAAGGTATCAAGTGTCCTCTTGTAGTCTCTGGGGTCAGAGTCATGGTGCACGGTACGGCAGATCATTGCCATACAGTGCACCATGACTGACCCCAGTGACTACAACAAGAGGACACTTGATCCCTTGTTGTAGTCTCTGGGGTCACAGTCATGAAGTACTGTATGGCAATTATCTGCTGTACCGTGCGCCCATGCGCCCATCCATCCACCCATGCACCCATCCATCAACGCATCCATGCACGCACCCATGCGCCCATCCATCCACGCACCCATGTGCCCATCCACCCATGCACGCACCTATGCGCTTATCCATACACGCACCCATCCATCCACGCACCCATCCATCTTTGCACCCATGCGCCCATGCATGCACCCATCCACCCATGCGCCCAACCATCCACGCACCCATGCGCCCATCCATCCACCCATGCACGCACCCATCCATTTACGCACCCATCCATCTTCACACCCATGCGCTCATTCACGTACCCATACGCCCATCCACCCATGCACCCATCCATCCACCCATGTACACACACACACACACACACACACACACATACATACATACATACCTCTCTTTCAAGATCCTCTGGTGAGAAGGAGGAGCCTGGGAGAAAAGGAGGGGCGCCACACCGAGAAGCAGCAGCACCACGGAGGACGATGGAGGACGGGTGAGAGGGGACACGGGGGGAAAAAGTGGATCGTGGATGGAGGGGGGATCCAGGGCAGGAGGGTTGAGGGGCACTAGGCACCTGCCGGCGCGCGCTGGCCAGTTCCGGCGCCAGACCGCGCCTGCGCCTGCACCAACGCCTGCACCAGCATGCGGGATGGGGCACAGAGGAGATCGGAGGTGGGTGGGTTGCAGCCAGGGAAGGGACAGGGGGGTTAATTTGGAGTGGGAGGGGGCTGAGGAGGGGGAGGGCACCCGCGCATCCACCCCTTCAAACCTGATTAGAGAAATCCAATCAGATTTGGAGGGTTGAATCGCTCTGATTGGTAGTTCAGTTTAAACTGCCAAACAGAGTGAATTCAGCCACGGGGGGGGAGCCACCCCCCAGGACAAAGTACAGGTTCTTATGTTCCCGCGGCACCAGTGACATGTAACCGGCCCCAATCACCGAAGCCGCAGGAGCGCGATCCTGCCATGACGTCATGGGATGTCACAGGTCGGGAAGGCACAGACTTCTATGACGTCCCACGACGTCATAGGTCGGGAAGGGGTTAAATACCTCCAGAACACGTGATACCTCCAGAACACGTGATCCAAAAGGTGTGATGAATGCAAATGTGAGCACCATCACCACATCTACAAGAACATGGAAAACCAATTAGTCAGGAGCCTACTTCTGGTAGGCCGCACATAACGATGTACAGATTCAAACAGCCCAGAAGTCTTAACATAATGTGAATTTATTTAATATGAATCATTATCGTCATACAATTTTTAGACAACTGCAACTCCTTAAATTCCCTTTCACTTATTGTTCCTGAATTTCCCTTAACTGTCCTATTTTTTATGTATTATCCCATTAATATTCTTAAAATTTTATAAAAATGTTTTGGACACAATAACAGTAATTTTAACCAGCAATGCTAGGTGAATGTATGATTTGGATGAGTAATAACATTCTGAGTTGAAATATCTTCTCAAATGGTCAACTGAATTCCCACATAACCATTCACTTATTTTATGCTTTATACATAAATAAAGTATCTTCTTGAGAAGCATTTAAAGATATAAATTATGCTCTCTATGGTTAACTGTGTAAATAGGTTCTATATAGGTCTTTTTTTTAATTGTTACTCGGCTGGTGAACTTTGTCAATCTTTATTGTCTAGATGTGAAAACAAGCTCTGTGGGGACTTTTTTGGAAAGTGTTGCTCTGTGCGGGACCTCTGCCAATCTTGGCTGTATGGGTCAACTGTGAAAGCAGGCTCTGTAAGAGGGTTTTCTTAAATTGCTGCTCTATGGGGAAACTGAAATCCATCTTTGTGGGGTCACTCTTAAAATGTTTAGTTTATTCATTTACTTGCTATGTACCCATGATTGCTAAGGTGACAGAGCCCCTTTTAAGTAATTTCCCTTTCCTCATTTGTTTACAGGGTAATTATCCTGTTCTTCCATTTTGCTTCCTTTTGCAGCTCCTTGGAAATTACTATGACCATGTAACAGCCATTTTACAGCACAGACGTTTTGGGTCCCCATTGAATATATGGGGTTCAGAGTCCAGGATTAAGTTCAGTCTCAATCCTAACTTTTTTAATAGTCCGTCTGAACCTGGTGAAACCATCCGCGGGTCTTCTCATCACTATTGATGACAAAAAGCTATAGCTTCTTCACTTCAGCTTTTAATATTTTTTATTCAATAAGTATTCTGTATTTTCTAGAAGTATTTTTAAATAGAAGTTAGATGCTAAGTTTGCATGCATGGCATAAACAATAAAGGCGCTGTTGGTCATTGTCCTTATATATAGAATTAATTAACCTTTAACAGATTCAGGAAATCTTCTCATTCTTCTGACATGAATTCATAAAAAAATTAAAATCAAACATCCTAATGATTTTGTGAGTATAACAGTTATTTACATCCAGCATGTAGTCATGTAGCCAAAGGAAAAACAAAAATAATAGCTTGACCCCAAACAGGCAATGTTTTTACTGGCTTAGGAAAAGCAACATCTTGGTTGGCTCACAGGTGATGTGCGAGGGAAAAGTGAAAAGGGAATTACTAATTAAACATTGAAACACTCAGCAAGGTTACATTCACAGTTTATGCCTGGACAATTTGTTATGACAATACAATACAATATTATATATGCTTGTTTGGAAATATCTCACGAATGTAAAATAAAACTAATTATCGTCCAGCAAAAAGAAATATAAATAAATGACTTTTGACATGGGAAGTTATATATATCGCTTCATGTCCCAAGTAGAGATGAGTGAAGTTCGGATTCCGTTCGGTTTGCCAAACAGGCATATGTTTGATGAATAGATTGGCGAACAGTTCTCAGAATGTCCAAACCCCATTCAAATCAATGGGAGTCAAAATGAAGGGCCTAGAAAACACCTTTAAAAAGGCTCAAAAGCTGCCAAACACAGCTCTAACCATTTTGTAGGGGAGCCCCGCTGTTTTGGTACAGCCATTAGCTTCCAAGAGTATTAACAAGCTTCAGGGCCACTATCACCCTGCTTCAAGGCCCGCTCATAAACCTCAAACATATTGATTGATTTCCCCTCCCCCCTTGATTGGTTAAAGTCAAATGTAGCCCCACCATCCTCTCTGCTGGCATCTGTGATTGGTTGCCAGTATGCCAATAAAACTGATGTCAGATTACTGTAAAAATAAATAAATAATTGAAAAATTGGCATGTCCCTCAATTTTGATACCAACTATCAGTCAGCGCATTTGTTAGCAATGTGAATAGGATTTTCAAAAAGCTTTGCACAAGTCAGCATTTTTGACTACTGAGTTAGTTGTGTAGAATACGAATCCAGGAAATAATGAGCATGTCAATTATTGCTCTGTTTTCCCAGCGCTTTCTTCATTGACTCCATTGTAATAAAAAAAAAAGCATAACAAAATGGATTTGAATTCACACAGTTCATTTGTGATGCTTTGTTAGTGTGCTTTCCACTCCACAAAATGTTCGGACATCCAATTACTTGCCCTCCGCAGAGATTCTGCTGTGTGCTCCTGGATGTGTTCCTTCTGGGTACTGGGTAACAGGACCTGCAAGAAGTTAAAAGGACTTGACCATGTGACTCAGTCAGGTGATCTGTTACCGCGCACTACCGGGAAGTAACACATTGGTAAAGACCGTTGACCTTGGGGAAAGTAATAAAGAGAGTGTGTGTGTTTGTGTCCGTCCCTGTGCCTGTACCTGTCCCCTGCCCTTTATGGAATAGTACTGCATTTTTGCTTTGAAAAAGCAAATGCGCAGCACAAACAAAATGGAGCAAAAAACAACATAAGCAAATAATGCTTTTGTTTTTTGCAAAAAAAGAGGATTTATTTTGGCTATAGAAAATGGCTATAGAAAATGCACTAAAAATCAATCACATAAAAAGATTAAAAATGGACTGTGTGAATAAGCCCTTACTGTTGCAAATTTAAAAAAAAGCATATGTTGGTGCATGATAAGTTACTTAAGGTTATCAATTTTTAAGGAGGTAATATGTTTTGGGTTCTAAAGTAATTGTGGATTACCAACTTTTCCATTTTGTTAAAAATACTTTATTAACAATTCTTTAAAAAGGTAAAAGACCTACATAGAAAGACATTACAGACAATTTTGAATCCAAAGAATCGTGATAAATAAGGGATGGAGGAGGGAGGGAAGGGGGAATCTAAATTTCCCTTTATTTTTAATCCCTACCTATCAATGGGGGATTTCCACCCTAAATTATTTTGGTGCCTCCATACCTCGTCGGCTTACCCTCGTCTTACCCTAATCTCCCTCAAAAAATAAAAGGGGAGAGGGGGAAGGGGAGAGAAGGGGGAGTGGCCGCACCCACTTAACTTGATGAAGTCGATTGTGGTTTTTGTAGGGCAAGATCACCCTTGTTTTTCTTTATGGATTCAAGTGATATAGCGTTTCTCCAATCTTGACGCGTTTCGTTTGGCCTTATACTGCCAAACTCATCAGAAGGTGGAGTAGTTGGAAATGGCTTGCTAAGAGGTCAAAAGACAAACAAAAGCAAATAAGTCTCTGGCTATTTTACATACAAAAGACATCTTACACCAAATAGACTGGTTATTGAAACATGAAATATCTAAATGGAACTTTTCAACAATTGTCCCTATAGGAGCAACATATGAATGTACCTAATGTATATACACATATATATATCCTAATTGGTGAGCACAAGTTAACACAGACCTACCAGAGACACCAAAAGGTTTTACCTTTTTATAATGTAAGTGATTCCTAAATGTGCAATGCAAAAACCATCAGGAATCAACCCAAGAATTAGGGCTGGGCGATTTTGGAAAAAATCAAAATCTCGATTTTATTTAAACCTATGGACGATTTTCGATTTAAATCTCGATTTTTTTTTTCTATTTTTTTTTTGCTTTTCTTTGATGAATAAAGAGAAAAAACTAAGAGGCACCGTATATATTCGTGTATAAGCCGACCCGTGTATAAGCCGACCCCCTACTTTTGCCCCCAAAACCTGGGAAAACCTATTGACTTGTGTATAAGCCGAGGGTGGACCCCAGCACAGGTATACAGCCCCCAGCAGTGTGGTATACAGCAGCCTCCCCAGTGGTGTATACAGGCCCAGCAGTGTTACAGCAGCAGCCCCAGTGGAAGTATACAGCAGCAGCCCCAGTGGAAGTATACAGCAGCAGCCCCAGTGGTATATACAGCAGCAGCCCCAGTGGAAGTATACAGCAGCAGCCCCAGTGGAAGTATACAGCAGCAGCCCCAGTGGTAGTATACAGCAGCCCCAGAGGTATATAAAGCAGCAGCCCCAGTGGTAGTATACATCAGCAGCCCCAATGGTAGTATACAGCAGCCCCAGAGGTATATACAGCAGCAGCCCCAGTGGAAGTATACAGCAGCAGCCCCAGTGGAAGTATACAGCAGCAGCCCCAGTGGAAGTATACAGCAGCAGCCCCAGTGGTGTATACAGCAGCAGCCCCCAGTGGTGTATAGGCTCCCCCCCCCATGGGTATACAGGGCCCGGGCCCCCCTTGCTACCGTAAACCTGTAAAGTAAGAGATCATTATACTTATCCCCGACGCCTCTGCCTCCTCCGCTGCCGCCATCGCGCTCCTCCGGCTTCATCCGGCTTCTTCCGGCTTCCTCCTCCGATGGGCCCAGGCAATGACGTCATTGTCTGTGCGCCAGAGGAGGAAGCCGGAAGAAGCCGGATGAAGCCGGAGGAGCGCGATGGCGGCGTCAGCGTCGGGGATAAGTATAATGATCTCTTACTTTACAGGTTTAAGACAGCAGGGGGGGGCCCTGTATACCCATGGGGGGGGAGTGGTGGCGCGGGCGCCACCATTTTAAATCGAATTAGACGATTTTGGTTAAAACCAAAATCGTGGCCACAGCAGGGGGCGAATTAATCAAATAAATTCGATTAATCGCCCAGCCCTACCAAGAATATATCAAATATTCAAAGATAGGGTGCAGGATACTAAAAAGAGGGAATATGAATTAGATGGCTACAAGTGTCTACACCATACATATGACTAATTTCGTCTAAAAAAATCTCTAATCCTTACCAGACTATAAAAGGCAGGAAGACAGACATGGTATGAATGGTACTCGGCAAACCAAATCTAGAGAATAATTATGTCAAATATAACCAAATCAATTTCTAATAGATGAAGAAAGAAAAGACTAGGAAGAGAAAGAAAGGTAGGGGAAGAGGGGGTGAGGGGGAGGAGGGGAGGGGTGAAGGGGGGAAAGGGGGGTGGGGGGTGGGGAGAAGGAAAGGAGAAAAAAAAAAAGAGAGGGGGGAAGGAGGGTGTACAAGTATTGAAAGGCAATGGAGAGCTGTAGTGAGCAGAGCAAGAAGGGGAAAGGGAAGGGGAAGAGACAAAGAGGTGTAAGATGTCTTGCATGTAAAATAGCCAGAGAATATTTGCTTTTGTTTGTCTTTTGACCTCTTAGGCAAGCCATTTCCAACTACTGCACCTTCTGATGAGTTTGGCAGTATAAGGCCAAACGAAACGCATCAAGATTGGAGAAACGCTATATCACTTGAATCTATAAAGAAAAAACGTGTACCGTGTTAGCCAGTAGATAGAAAAATATTGGAATCTGAGAATCCTCAGTGGTTGATACCTTTTAATGGCTAACTGAAAAGATAGTAAACATAGCAAGCTTTCGGGATACTGTGACCCCTTCATCAGGCAGATAATGACACAGATTCTGAAGACACACATATATACATAAGCAAATGAAACAAAAAAAAGAAAACAAAAACACTCTTAGATGCTGTAGTAAATGCAACAGGTGACGTAAAGCAGAGCTAGGCTAGGGAGGAAGAGAGGGGCTGGGGAATTGAAACTAAGATTCTAAGATAAGCGGAACAAATAGTATTATTGTTATATGTTTGTAGTCTGTGGAGAACTGAAAATACTTACCGTATATACTCGTGTATAAGCCGACCCGTGTATAAGCCGACCCCCTACTTTTGCCCCCAAAACCTGGGAAAACCTATTGACTCGTGTATAAGCCGAGGGTGGACCCCAGCACAGGTATACAGCCCCCAGCAGTGTGGTATACAGGCCCCCTCAGTGTTATACAGCAGCCTCCCCAGTGGTAGTATACAGCAGCCTCCCCAGTGGTAGTATACAGTAGCCTCCCCAGTGGTATATACAGCAGCCCCAGATGGGTATACAGCAGCCCCAGAGCTGTATACAGCAGCCCCAGAGGGGTATACAGCAGCCCCAGAGGGGTATATAGCAGCCCCAGAGGGGTATATAGCAGCCCCAGAGCTGTATACAGCAGTCCCAGAGCTGTATACAGCAGCCCCAGAGGGGTATACAGCAGCCCCAGAGGGGTATATAGCAGCCCCAGAGGGGTATATAGCAGCCCCAGAGGGGTATACAGCAGCCCCAGAGGGGTATATAGCAGCCCCAGAGCTGTATACAGCAGCCCTAGAGCTGTATACAGCAGCCCCAGAGCTGTATACAGCAGCCCCAGAGGGGTATACAGCAGCCCCAGAGGGGTATACAGCAGCCCCAGAGCTGTATACAGCAGCCCCAGAGCTGTATACAGCAGCCCCAGAGGGGTATACAGCAGCCCCAGAGGGGTATATAGCAGCCCCAGAGGGGTATACAGCAGCCCCAGAACTGTATACAGCAGCCCCAGAGCTGTATACAGCAGCCCCAGAGGGGTATACAGCAGCCCCAGAGGGGTATATAGCAGCCCCAGAGGGGTATACAGCAGCCCCAGAGCTGTATACAGCAGCCCCAGAGCTGTATACAGCAGCCCCAGAGGGGTATACAGCAGCCCCAGAGGGGTATATAGCAGCCCCAGAGAGGTATATAGCAGCCCCAGAGGGGTATACAGCAGCCCCAGAGGGGTATTTAGCAGCCCCAGAGGGGTATACAGCAGCCCCCGCTGTATACAGCAGCTCCCGCTGTATACAGCGGTACCCGGCTGTATACAGCCCTCCCCCTGGTATACAGGGCCCCCCCTGTGGCAACCTGTAAAGGAAGCGATGATTATACTTATCGGGTCGCTGTCGCCGACGCCGACGCTCTGTCACCGTCCGTCACCGCGCTCCTTCCCGTCTTCATGCTTCCTTCACCGGCGCACAGAAAATGACGTCATTTCCTGTGCGACGGTGAAGGAAGCATGAAGACCAGGAGCAGCGCGGTGACGGACGGTGACAGAGCGGCGGCGTCGGCGACAGCGACCCGATAAGTATAATCATCGCTTCCTTTACAGGTTGCCACAGGGGGGGCCCGGTATACCACGGGGGGGGCTGTATACAGCCGGGTATATATATATTTTTTATTATTATTATCGTATATACTCGTGTATAAGCCGAGGGGGGACTTTTCAGCACATTTTTTGTGCTGAAAAACTCGGCTTATACACGAGTATATACGGTAAATGAAACGTGGGGAAAGCAATAAAAGGAGGCAAGGGTGTTCACATAAGAAGTGTCAAAAGTTCATTGTCCTCAAAATGGAGTCTGTTGGAAGATGTGATATCCCCAAATATCTTTTCAATTTATATAAAAATGCATGAATCTGTGATGTCCTCAAATGTCCATTCATGTTATATATAAAAAGCTATGACTCCATGTCATACATTTCATCCTGTTTTGAATGTGTCAAAGGTCATTATCAGTTTGTATTCCCAAATTCTTCTCTCTGTGATTTGAAGTTGCTTTTTAAGATGAGCAGCCTCATATCAGTTTCACTGTGATCAGGGCTGGAAAAATGTTTTGCTACAGGTAGATCTATATGCTTTTCTTTTATTGAGTGATGATGGGAATTCATTCTTGTCCTGAATTTTTGTCCGGTCTCCCCTACGTACATGCCATCTGTTGGACATTTGGTACATATGATTAAATACTCCACATTGCTTGTGGTGCAACTGAAGCTACCTGGGATCTTGTAGTCCTGATCTGTCCCAGGAATCTTTATCTTGCCCGTTGTCATTATCTGATTCCCAAAGGACTCTGGATTACAAATCCACTTCTGCATACCTATAATACTCATTATGCACGAAACCTTTGCCACAGGACCTCTGAGAGACTAAGGAACCACCTTTAGCATGTATTCTACAGCATCAAAAGTAACATCCAGGGGGAATTGGAAACACGGAGTAACACACTTACAGAAGCCATGGAACAGAAATTACAACAAGTTTACCATAAATTACAAACTCGTCTGATTTGTAAGAAGGAAAATAAATTACATAGATTGCGCATTCTGACATGGAGTCATGGCTTTTTATATAACATGAATGTAAATTGAAAAGATATTTGGGGATATCACATCTTCCAACAGACTCCACTTTTCATTTAAGTATTTTCAGTTCTTCACAGACTACTACCATATAACAATAATACAGTTTGTTCGGCTTATCTTAGAATCTTAGTTTCAATTCCCCAGCCCCACTCTTCCTCCATAGCCTGATTCTGCTTCACGTCACCTGTCGCATTTACTACAGCATCTAAGGCTAGGGTCCCATTTGCAGCAGGGCTCTGCGCATCCTGATCCAGTTTTGAGCAGTAAAAGTGCTCAAAACCGGATCAGAAACCGCAGCCCATAGGAGCCCATTATAGTAACCGGATTGCACTACATGCAATCTGGTTACCGGCTCCGGTTTCGTTGCCTGCGTGAAAAATCATGCAGGCAATGTTTTTCGGAGTGGTATCTCTGCTGCAGCAGAATTCCTACAATGGGCTCCTATGGGAGCCCATGCGGCTGCCGCAAGGCATGTGTGAATACCTGTGGCAGCCGGCGGCTTTGTTCATCCCTGCAACTGCAGGGATGAACAAAGGGTTAAATATTAATAATTCATGTGGGCAACATGTCTCTAGGGGGTGCCCACCCCCCTAGAGACATGCTGTCCACACCGGGCGGCATGTCAGGGGTTAATTCCATAATTAACCCCTTCACCGCTATTGTTGGCTTTTTAATAACTTTTACATTGACAGCCGCTGGCTCCTGCATCAGGACCAGTACACTACACAATTTGCATAAGCATTTTACAGAACAGCATTCTCAATGAGGAGCTGTCTTTGGTGCTTATGCCATTTACGTACTATACATGCCCCTGTCCAGGGTCCTGATCGCTAATACAGTAGTTCTATGGGCACCGCACAGCCATAGAACTACTGTAAATAATATCAGGACCCTGGAGAGCAGCCACTACGCAAATCGCGTAAGCACCACAGACAGTTCCTCATTGAGGATGCTGTCCTGTAATGTGCTTAAGCAAATTGCGTAGTGTACTGGTCCTAATGCAGGAGCCGGCGGCTGTCAATGTAAACGTTATTAAAAGGCCGACAATAGCGGCGAAAAAGTTAATTATGGAATTA
Organism: Allobates femoralis; assembly: GCA_033576535.1. Taxonomy (NCBI): domain Eukaryota; kingdom Metazoa; phylum Chordata; class Amphibia; order Anura; family Aromobatidae; genus Allobates; species Allobates femoralis. The sequence goes on from JARQOC010000115.1 coordinate 18,190, forward strand.
ACCCCTGACATGCCGTCCTGTGTGGACAACATGTCTGTAGGGAGGGTGGGCACTCCCTACAGACATGTTGCCCAAATCTTTTGGATGCAGTAACCGCAATTGCTCTTCCAAGTGTGACGCTAGCCTGAGACTGTTTTTTTTTCTTTTTTTTGTTTAATTTTCTTATGTATATAATAATAATAATATAATATTTATTCATTTATATAGCACTATTACTTCCATAGCACTTTACATACATTATTAATGCTGTCTCTCTTGGAGCTCACAATCTAAACATCCTATCAGTATGTCTTTACAATGTGGGAGGAAACTGGTGTGCCTGGAGGAAACCCACACAAACACAGGGAGAACATACAAACTCCTTGCAGATGTTGTCCTTAGTGTCCTTGGTGGGAATTGAACCCATGACCTCATGACCCCACTGCTGCAAGGGCTACAGTGTTAACCACTTAGATAAAGAACAACTTACTAAGATCCCCAGTAATTCCAAAAACAGAGATCTGGACCCCGAACCATGCATTTACAATGCTCATATTGAATGGAATGGAGGTACGTATGCTCGACATCTACTCATTTCACTCAATGGGTCTGCCTGAAATAGTAGAATGCTATGCTTAGTTTTCCCCGGCAGTCTTATAAACAATAAATAAAATGGAAGTTGACCATGCACAATTTAACTCCATTCAGAACAGAGCTCTGCAGTGCCTTATTAAAGAGTTCAATCAGTAGAAAAATGAGCGTCACTCACCAGTATGCGTCTTCACTTTTATTAAAGCCAGGTTACATGCAGCATGGCAAGGGAGGGAGTGTGGAGTACAGGTGACGGGCACCGTTTCGCAGCGATAAGCCGCTTCTTCCGGTCAGGTCTCCAAGAAGCGGCTTATCACTGCGAAACGGTGCCCATCGTCAGCTGTACTCAACACTCCCTCACTTGCCATGCTGCTTGTAACCTGGCTTTAACAAAAGTGAAGAGGCATACTGGTGAGTACTGATTGAACTCTTTAATGAACTGTTCTAGCTTGCACCACCAGTCCGAAGTGCATGCACCCGGTCCAAATTAGGACCTATATATGGCAACAGACTGCAGCGGTACCGCAGTGCCCCACGCTTTCCTTCTAAATATATTTTTAAAGTGCCTTATTAATAGATTTAAGTGCTCATTCTTGAGATTGCTGGTCAGACAACCAGTAATCAGTAAGTTATTCATGGTCCTATTTATAGGAGATAACTTTGTTTCTTGAGAATTATAACTTAGCATTAATGAGTAGTACTGCTTCCAGTAATAATTAGTGATGAGTGAGTATATTCATTACAATTCACTATTCACACGAATAGTACGGTATTCGCATTACTTGTTATTCTGCAAGTATTTGTTTACTTGTTTGCTATATTCGGATGTACCACCCTGCAGTTTTGGTGCCTTCTTTGCAGCCACTAAATATGCTGGGCTTCTTAACCAAGTAGAATAATGCCACAGACATTACAAAAAGGCAGTTTGCCTAAAGCAAAGCAGCAGTAGTCCAAACATTTACTGCCTGCTACAAAGCTCGCACCAGGACATTTAACCCGCTGGTGCTTCTGCTTTCCACATTACCACACTTAAAAAGGTGGTTATTGCCAAACTCAAAGCAGCTGTATGCCAAATATTTCCTACTGCCTGCTACAAATCTCTCACCAGGCCATTTAACCTGCTGGTGCTTCTGTCCACATTACAAAAAGGTGGTTTGCCCAATGTAAAGCAGCAGTAATCCAAACATTTCCTACTGTCTGCTACAAACCTCGCATCAGGCCATTTAACCTGCTGGTGTTTCTGCTGTTCACATTACCACACTTAAAAAGGCAGTTGTTGCCCAACTCAAAGCAGCTGTAGTCCAAACATTTCCTACTGCCTGCTACAAAGCTTGCACCAGGCAGTTTAACTCACTGGTGCTTCTGCTGTCCATGACTCACCGTGGCCGGGACTCCGGTTTAGACAGGCGATGCTTCCTTCCTCCTTGTCACGGGTGGACCGCGCCTGCTGGTAGTGGGGCCCGGTGTAGTGCAGATCAAAAGTGTTGAAGACGTCTTGGTGGAACAGATTAAAGGGGTTTTTAATTTATTCGTGACGCCACCTATGAGTAGTTTCGGTAAGGACTACCGACGCTGCGGAACCTCCGGGGGATGGACAGCAGCAAGATGGAACGCTCCCCACAGGCTGAGCGGTGATCCCCGGAGGCTGGAGCTGCTTAAGATGTTGTGCGGCAGCTGCGGTTACCTTGTAGTGCGGACGGACAGTTCATAAGGAAGCACGGACACAGAAAGTCTCTGCAACGGGTCTTTACAGTGGCGGATTATAATGAGGTCAGTATGGGCAGTAGCCCCGGGCCCAGTGCTGTGGGGGGGCCTACCAGCCCAGGGTAAATGGCCCCATTATAATCTGCTACTGTCTGTCCGCACTCTGCACTGCTGCTGCCCTGCCCCCTTCTTCCTCCCGCATGTCATGACGTGGACATGCGGGAGGACCTTGGTAAGTGACCGCGGGTGCCGCTGTGTACTTTTCACCTGTCAGTGTGCAGCTTCGTTCCTCCTCCTCTCTCTCCTGCTCTGCACCCGGCCGGCTCCACTCTCTGGCTGGCTTTCCATAAGCCACGACCCCTGGCTGACGTGCAGCTTTTCAGCCAGAGAGGAGATTTACGTCACTGTCGCACTCTGTAGGACGGCAGGCATTGGAGGTTCGCCTGCGTTCAAGTCTGATTTTGGCGGGGGCTGGGAACGCTGCCTGTGGAGACTGTGAGCCCGGGCCGGCGGTGATACACTACAAAAGTAAAATAAGAAGCTGCCTCTGACCTGTCTGTGAAGTATTTATGTCTTGCCTGGGATGGGGGAAGGAGGGAGGGAGCTAATGTAAATAGATCAGCTGCAGGCTGCATTGTAAAGAAACTGAATCTTAGTGCATGAGTGTCTATGTGTCTGTATCTCTGGGTATATGTTGTGTGTCCCTGTATGTATGTTAGTATGCGTGTTTGCGTGTCTTTGTAAGGGTGCCTTCACATTTGCGTATGGGAAGGCAGCGTACGCTGCGTTCCCATACGCAGTCAAACAAATGCGCACTGCGTTCCTATGTTTAACAAAGGAACGCATAGTGCCTGCGTTTGCCTGCGTTTGCTGCGTTCGGGGGCGGACGATATCTGCTCCTTCCGGTGTCCAGCGTCCGCACCCGGAACGCAGCATGTTGCATTTTTTGTGTGCTCGGGGACCTTGGAAGATCAGCAAGCGTCCCCAAGCGCACAAAACCTGCATTGTCTTCAATGGGTCCACAGTGTTCTGCGCTTGACAGCGCAGGAGAACGCTGCGGACCCATTGAAAAATCTCCCGGTGGCCACCGGTGATGTCATAGGAGATCACCGACGGCCACCGGGAGATCAGCTCAGCCTCTCATGATCTCCTCCTCCCCGCCGCTGGTAATACCCTAGCGATGTCGGTGGGGAGAAACAGCTGATTTGACAGCTGTTTGAATCTTCCCGCGCCGACATCTCCTCTCTGTGTCGGCGCGGGAGATTCAAACAGCTGTCAAATCAGTCCCGGAGCTTACCGGCGGCCGGGAGGAGGAGATCTCCGGCGCTGATCTCCGCCCCCGGACACCGCTGATTGGCTGCTGGGATGCACAGTGATGTGTCCGCAGGCCGGACATTCTCCGCTGCGGACACATCAAGATGGCCCTGCTTTACACTGCGTTTGTGTCTGCATGCCATCAGCATGCAGACACAAACGCAAATGTGAAGGTAGCCTTAGTATGTGCTTGTGTGTATACATGGTTGTGTCTTTGTATGTTAGTATGTGTGTGAATATAGGTGTCTTTGCGTGTGTATGTATTTTTTTTATGTATATACGTGTATGTCTGTGTGTGTATATGTGTATTTATATCTGTGAATGTATATACGGTATGTGTATGTCTTCATGCCTGTGTGTATGTGTGTGTTTGTATATGTGTGTGTTTGTATGTATGTGTATATGTGTTTGCCTGTGTGTGAGTGTATATATATATAGTATATGTATGTACTGTGTATATATATCATTGCAACGTCACTGTTTTTGTGACATTGCAGCGACCTCGTAGCGAAGTCGCTCTGTGTGACAGGTACCAACGATCAATGATCAGCTCACTGATCGTTGGTTTATGGTCAGAACCATAAATCTGTCGTTGGTCTCCCGCTGGTCAGCACGCATCAGTGTGTGTGACGGGGCCAAATGACCAGCGATAAGTGGAGCAGGCTGGTAACCATGGTAAACAGCGGGCATCTAGACAGTGCACAGCACCTAGTTACCTGATGTATACCCTGGTTACCAGCCTGCTCCGCTTACAGACTGCTATCCAAGGTAAACAGCGCTGTCTCTAGTTGCCCGCTGTGTACCTTGGATACCAGCCTGTAAGCGGAGAAGGCTGGTAACCAAGGTATACATCAGGTAACTAGGCGCTGCGCACTGCCTAGATGCCCGCTGTTTATCATGGTTTCCAGCCTGGCAGCGGGAGCTAGACATCGTGGAAAGAATATTTTATTCTTTTCCATGATGTCACTGGTTCGCTGGTCGCTGATCACTGGTGAGTGTGCCTGTGTGACAGCTCACCAGCGATCAGATACCGATCAGCTAGTGATGTCCCAGCGACCTGATCGTTGGTCAGATAACTGTTACATTGTAGCGTGTAACGGGGCCTTTACACATGGTGGATGGATCAGCGATTTGCCTGCCACTCTAAAGCTTTTAGGTTACACTGTCAAACACTGACAGAATGATTTAAAGCAGCACGGCAGGGATTGCGCTATTCACTGCCGACATCAGCGGCCCCATGTCGCAATCGCAGGGCATCGATGTGTTGCCATATCAGCATGCAGGGTCTTCATCAGACCCCTGGCTGTCATGACTTCCTGTGCGCGATGCTTGAGCAGCGTCGCTGACAGGAGATGATCATTTGTGCTGTGCAGAGCTGTGGATCATCAGGGCTCTGTACAGCTCTAGCGATCAGACAGTGCATTGCTGAGGTACCCTAAGGAGCCAAGTAAAACAAATGATTTTTTTTTTTTAATCTAGAAAAAAATAAAAAAAAACTCAAAGTTCAAATCGCCCCCTTTGCCCCATTGAAAAAAAATTATTGACAAAAAACATACACACATTTGGTATTACTCCATTCAGAAATGCCCGATCTATCAAAATATAAAATGGTTTCACCGCACTTGGAATATTTTCCCATTTTTCAGTACACTATATATAGTGACGGAAAAATATCTCCTATCATTTGGATCGAGGATAAGCAGTTTTTTTGTTTTTTTTAAATATCCCTTTAAATCTATAAGGCCTCTATTTAGCGATTACACTAGGATGTTAAACTGTTGACTCCTATGGTTACTAAGGGTACGGTTACACGTCGCAATATCGTTTCTGTTAGACGGAGGTCATGGGTACCAAGGCCTCTGTCAGCCATTTTGTCTTGTGTAAGCGTTTCAGTTTAAGAACTTTTGCAGTAGGTCACAGGTAATAACAGATCAGGCTCCAGAAGAGAAACAGGCATGGAGCTAATTAGGTTTGGTCTGAGCATATATCAAAAGTTCATCAAGATTATAGTTAACCGATTCACTATCTATTCTTATTGTCGAGTATTTCTTGATATTTTGTGGTGTATTCTATCCCTCAAGGCTAATATGACGTTTCTTATAATCAAGAACAGAGCTGATTAATGTCAATAAGTTGTGATTTGTGCTTGGTCCCAAAAAGGCTATTATAAGATAATTTGTATAGATGAACTTAAGTATAGTATATAGTTAGTAATGAAATTAGTGTGTCTTTTTCATGTCTACGTGAAATGTAAGTATTGCCTTTGCCAGGATGAGGTCATTATGTATCCATTGACAATAATGGCCACTAACGTTATCCAATGGTAGAAAAATTGTATAAAAACGCCCTGCTTTAGACAGGCAGGGCGACACTATTCCATCTTGTGTGCCATACGCGCCTGTCATTCTGGTAACTTGCCAAGTCATATACTGCTTTTGCCGTAAAATCTCTGTATTTTTCCTACCCGAATAAAACCCAGTTTTGGTTCTGAAGACGCAGTCTATGGAGTTTATCAAACAAAGAAACTGAGAAAATTATTTCTAACAAATGGCGAGCTACAGCCCGGTAGAAAGGGGGGAGATGATCCTATATCCTTTCTGAAGAACCTAGAAGATTCCTGCAAGTAAAGCTGTGAACCAAAGGGGTGAGAGGGTGAGGAATGGACTTTTCTTTCTCTTTTTTTTGCCTTTATTGTTAAAAAGGCGTGATGCATCACGTGAAATCGCATTAAGGAAATCAGCCGCTGAGAATCTCTCGTTTGCGCTCCTATCTACCCTGAAGTAACCAAGACTACAGTGCCTCTACGTGAGTTAAACAAGGACGTGCAGATTAACGCCGAGGGTACGGAGAAGGAGACGTGTGGCAACGTAACGAGTGAGGCTGATCATACGGCTGGACCTCTTTTGGTTGACCAAAGCCGGCACGTGTCTTCCATTACAGAGGTGTGAGTATCTAACTTTTGCCTGTAATTGCATTAAGTTGATACTAAAAGCAGTTTATAAAAGTCGTCCTTGTGTTTCCACCACTATGGAGTGGCTAAGGAAACAGACTGACAGGCACGCTGAAACCCCATAGCTAGAAGGGGTTAATGCTGAACCACTTTGTTAAATTGTATGCAGTGGTTCACAGAAGAAAGTTGACATCTTGATAAGAAAAAAATTATTAGCAGAAAGGGCAGCCGAATAGCGGCTTTGTGTAAGTTAGTTATAGCTCAGATCAGGCTAGTGATAGCTTCAAAGACAGAACGTTAATGTAGTTACACAGGGAGGGGCAGCGGAGCAGTGTATGGAGAGAACACAGCAGCTACTGATACAATGATGGGAGTAGTAGTATCACAAAGGGAGGGGTATGAGATACAGCGGCTGCAGGCAGACAGAAAGGAGGAAGAGACATCCATCCATGATTAGAATCCTTTAGAATCAGGAAAAGAAATTATCTTGGAATTAGAAGATGGGCTGCCTGGTGTGTAACGTTTGATAAGTATTTTTTTGATAGAATAGATCAGAAAGATGATTATGATCTGATGGAATAGATTTTAGAGAATACTTGGAAAGGTTTTGCAAGTTAGGGATTTTACATAATGCTAAATTTGTGGAGGACAAAATTAGGGCATTGATAACCATTGTTAGGGAAAATGCCATCCTAGACTAAGGGCGATGATACAGATGTTTTTGCATATCGCCCTGCCTAAATGGCATCTGCTGTGGACAGGAGACCAGGACTTCCTGGGGTTATGATCAACTGCCGAAAGCAGGCTGGTCCCAGTCGGCAGAAGCCCCTCGGAACTCCATGGGTCCTCTTGTATGTTATCCTTGTGGGCAATCAGGGTATCTTAGACGTCAGTGTTCCCATTTAGCTCCCAGGGATGATTCACAGGTGCAGCAGTAGCCTACCTCTACAATGTCCCGAGATCCGTATGAGGGAGCCAGTGCTCCAAATCCTGCTATTAAGAACCCTGGACAGCCAGCGGTTAACGGCCCCAAACCGTGCCAGCACTACAATGGTCCTCAGATAGTTAACCTTGTTCTTCGGGAGCCTTTTGCCCCGTCACCCAATTATGCGACCCTTGTCCATCCCAGCGGACAGATCCATGCTGTGAGGAGAGCTCACCCTCCTCCGGGAGGATTTCCTCCCACCCTTATGCTCCACTGATACAGGAGCTGGGGGGGGACGAGGAAATGGCTCTTTCAAGCGATCTGTCCGGCTGGGAGGTGACAGCAGTGGGCCGTAGAATTGCCTCTGGTGAGGTTGGTGAATTTTTTTGGGGCTTCCTACTGCCGGTACTGATTGATGCATTGAACCCCCCCTGTTCCCCTGTACCTCTTGGCAAAATTATCCCTAGGCCAAGATGGACAACCTTATGTCAGAGGGACAATAGAGGGTCAAATTTGGGAAAGCTTTTCAATTGAAACAGGAGCCTCTGTTTCAGTAACAGAACACAAATTGCAGCTCCCCCCGGGCTGCCAGACACCACAACTTTAGTGGGATTTGAGGGCTCCTGTATACAGGCGAGCATTCGGTGTGAACTTTGGATCAGTCCGCAATTAAAGTTTTTTATTAATGGGTCAAATGTGTTGTCAGCCATGGGTATCATTGTTAATTTGGGTATCATTGTTGATTTGTGTAATAAGGTCTTATGGCGTGACAAAGGAACTACTGTTTGTTCAGTTATTATGGATGCTGCAGAGTTGAAAATGTCACAGTCATAAATTAACCGTTGCTAGTTTGTGCTCAGCTGATAATGATGATGACATGCCTGAGATAAATGTTGCAGCTACGGCTTTGAAACATGAATTGGTGCAATTTTTTCCTCATTTATGGGTTTCAAAATGTACAGATTGCGGACTGATGCAAATTTTAATTAAGATTGACAGCGACCGTCTACCACCCTTTCAGCGCCAATACCGTATTCCTGAGGAAGCAATTCCTTACATAAGGATTGCTGTCAGTGAATTGGAATAACAGGGCGTGATTGTACGAGGCAACCCCCCGTGCAATAGCCCAATTCTGCCTGTAAAACAAAAGAAGGATGGTAGCTATCGCATGGTCATGAATTTAAGACTTGTAAACAAATACACCCCTCAGCAACACATCTCGGTCCCTGAAGTGATGTCACTGCTGAGGAGTGAATGTCAGGTTTTTTTTTGTCTTGTTTGAATATTGCAAATGGCTTTTTCTGTGTACCTATTACACCTGAGTCGGCTCTCCGTTTGGCATTTACCTTAGAAAATGTCCAGTACCTGTTCTAGTCCAATTTATTTCCTTCAGGTGTTGGCACAGGTATTGGAACCCCTGGGGTACGGAGACAAAGTCCTGCAATATGTCAATGATTTCTTGATTTAAAATTTATGGACTCAAATTGTTGATGAAACTGACAATATGTGTGATGCATTGTGCAACTCAATATTAAATGTGAGTTGGGACAGAGTACAGCTGAATGCAACCAGAGGTTAAATATTTGAATGTGTCAGTTTCAAAAGACGGGACATTCATTCAAGCTGTACCTGTGCCAAATCAATATCACAGAACTCAGAAAGTTTCTGGGTCTTGTGAATTTTTCCAGAGAATTTATTGAGGATTTGGCTTGCCTTGTTAAATCTTTGTACGATCTCCTAAAAGGTATTGAAAATGAGTTTACCACAATCACAATAGAGGGAGACGCCCTGCAGGCTTTTGAAAATTTAAAACATGCACTTTAATTAGCTTTTCACCTTGATTCTGCAGAACCCCAATGTAACCTTAAAAACACTGCTTACAGGCAATGCTTGGGGTGTGAATTTTCAGAGAATGGCCCAATGGATTGTTGACTTTTAGACTAGGGATTTGCAGGTAGAAGTGGGAGATAAATATCACTTAGCACAATTGCTGCAGTATGCAGGTCAGTCTCATGATTGCCAAATTGAACAGACTCATGTCGCTCCCTCCCTCTTCCGTGCAGACTTTCAAACCAATGTCCCCTGTGTATACATAGATGGGGCTCGGTATTGGCATGATGGCAAATACGTCACAGGTTACGCTTTGTGGTTCCCTGACAACGAGAATTTATTGCAATATAAGCTTCCTGGACATTTTTCCGCCCGGCGGGCTGAATTAGAGGCAGCTTTGCAAGTCATTCTTTTGTGTATTGATCCCATGATATTTTCAGCGACAGTGCTTACGTTGTCTCCTCTCTGACATTGTATTTCAATGTATGGGCACAGAGGAAGATGGTAAACTCCCAGAACAAGCCGCTTCAGCATGCAGATATTCTCAAGCAAATTGTGCAGAGAGGCAAAGAATTTCCAAATTTATGGTCCTTCTGTAAAATCAAAGGACATCAAAACCTCACATCTGACCCCCACATCGTTGGCAATGCATATGTAGATTCCGCAGCCAAAGAAGCCGCCCTGATGGGCGTTGACAGATATCCACAGGCTACTATCTCTGCTGTCACACGAAGACTCCGGGAGGAGCCCCACCCTTCTGCATCTCAGTTCCACAACCTCTTAAAGGCATAGAGAAAGCAAGGAGATGCATCTTTATTTAACTCCCTTGAATCAATACCCATTGATAAAGGACAATATCTGTATTACAAAAGGGTTGATGACAAATTGTTACCATATATCCCAACTATAATGATTAAGTCTCTGATTAAATTTAATCATTCAGTCTTTGTTCAGCCAGAACCAGAAGCGCTCTTACAGCTAGTACAAAGGAAAAATGTGCCATCCCCAGAGTGGCTGATGGTCCATGGTAGTCGATCCAAATTGACTTCATTGGTCCATTCCCTCCAGCAGAGGGAGGATTCAGGTATGCCTTGGTCATTGTTGATGTTTTCTCAAAATGGGTTGAGGCCCTGCCTGCCACAAACAACGGCCTCCTCTTGTGGAAAGATGTGTTTTCACACTGGGGCTTCCCAAAATTAATTGAAAGTGACAATGGACCTCACTTAGTGAGACAAATCATGACCCACTTGCCTGCCAATAAGAGCTGTAGCCTCAGAGTCAAAAGAAAAATTATATGAGTCCAAATTTGTTGTGGGAGCTTAGTTCATGGATAAGAATCTTAGGGAAAAAAAGGACCGTGGGATTCCAATTACAAAGGCCCATTTGTTATCACACAGGTGATAGGCCCAACTGTTTTGGGAGTGCTAAGGATTAGCAAGCCAAGAGACAAAAGGTGTTAAAATTGTTCATCAATGTAAGCTTGTTATATTGTCAGTTGAGAATCCTAGTGATGCTGGTGAGAACTGATACTGCGCTTTTATTTTATTTTGCAGGTCCCCTATTGGATCGGGATCCATGAATCCGCCTGTTTCCCTGGAGATGACATCTCACACCATTTAGTGGGACCCGGACAGTGTGATCGAGGGGGACGACAGTGAAAGCTCCGAAGGAACAGAACAAGATCGAGAGCCACGGATCAAAGGACTCAGAGACTGTTATGGGACTTGGGACTCGGACACTTTATGTTTTTTCACTTCTGTGATGATTTTTTTGTTTTGTTGTGTTTTTTGCTTCTTTTTAGGACTATTTGCCCACACCTGAACTGTGAATAGGACCTTAGGAGCCATGGAACAAAGAAAATTTTTGAATTTTTTCTTTTTTGAAAGATTGTAACGGGACTCATTAATACTTAAGAACTCTTACGTTGGTGATATTTACTGTAGATTTTTTTGTCTACTTTGTTTGTTTTTTTTCCTATATGTGTTTAATAAGTAGTAACCTAAAAGTTTAAAAGTTTTTCAAAAAAAGAATCTGGCTCATGTTGAGGAACTAAATAACTTTAAGGCCCGTGTAATAACACATAGTACCACTTTTATCAGACCATACTGGAGACTTGGTGCTGGTAGGGTACTTACTCCCAGACCATGCTCACTTGTAGGTTGTACACCTATTGTTAGGGCCCTTCTTACAAGGGTACCTTCAGTCCCTCCCAACACTCCTACTGACCAGGGAGTGTACGAAATTATGCCTTTCCTCAATACCATATATGAGAATTACGACTAGACTCATATGCCAATTTGTACTTTGGGTAAATTATCAAATTACCATAAGTACAACAGAGGGATTTGTTAGACGGAGGCCATGGGTACCAAGGCCTCTGTCAGCCATTTTGTCTTGTGTAAGCGTTTCAGTTTAAGAACTTTTGCAGTAGGTCACAGGTAATAACAGATCAGGCTGCAGAAGAGAAACAGGCATGGAGCTAATTAGGTTTGGTCTGAGCATATATCAAAAGTTCATCAAGATTATAGTTAACCGATTCACTATCTATTCTTATTGTCGAGTATTTCTTGATATTTTGTGGTGTATTCTATCCCTCAAGGCTAATATGACGTTTCTTATAATCAAGAACAGAGCTGATTAATGTCAATAAGTTGTGATTTGTGCTTGGTCCCAAAAAGGCTATTATAAGATAATTTGTATAGATGAACTTAAGTATAGTATATAGTTAGTAATGAAATTAGTGTGTCTTTTTCATGTCTACGTGAAATGTAAGTATTGCCTTTGTCAGGATGAGGTCATTATGTATCCATTGACAATAATGGCCACTAACGTTATCCAATGGTAGAAAAATTGTATAAAAACGCCCTGCTTTAGACAGGCGGGGCGACACTATTCCATCTTGTGTGCCATACGCGCCTGTCATTCTGGTAACTTGCCAAGTCATATACTGCTTTTGCCGTAAAATCTCTGTATTTTTCCTACCCGAATAAAACCCAGTTTTGGTTCTGAAGACGCAGTCTATGGAGTTTATCGAACGAAGAAACTGAGAAAATTATTTCTAACAGTTTCGATATCACCTGCAACTTCACGGGAGCGCGCATGTTTTTGGCACTTGTCCAAGATCACATAGGAGATGTTACACAGGGAGATATCGGCAGGCAACGCAACTAGAATGTTGTACGCAACTTACGTGCGATGCATATGAGCAACCCAGCGAGTGATTCTTAACATTGTAGTGAATGGGGGAAGTTGCTGGCAACATCGCTATTGCGTCTTCACACGGAGCGATCATGCCACATCGCTGATGCAACATCGCCCGATTGAACAACATGCACAATCTCATTGCAATGTCGTCCCTGCGATTTATTGCAGTCGCATCGCCCTGTTACACGACACAACGCACGAACGATATCAACTGCAACTGACCACACCACGTGACTTTTGGTCGATGTTGCATTGCGATATCGCGACATGTAACGGTACCCTAACAGCTACTGATAAAAAAATCTAAATATTTTAGTTCTGTCCTGTGCAGGACACCATTGAATGGGAATAGTGCAGTCTAATATACTATTCTATACTTTTTTTTTTTGTCATATACTACCAGATGGACACACAGGGCCTTTTCACATCTGCATTTTGGCTGTGTTAGCATGCGTTTTTCCGGCTAAAACCGCATACATACGCATGCGTTAACGCACCCATAGGCTGCAATGCAGAAAACATTGCAAACACATGCAAAAACGCATGTCATTTTGCAAAAACGTGGGCTGCTGCGTTTGCTAAAATGCATGCGTTTTTGCATGCATTTGCAATGTTTTTTGCATTGCAGCCTATGGGTGCGTTAATGCACGCGTTTGGATGCCTTTTTAGCAGTAAAAATGCATACAAATGCAGGCCAGCCTTAGATGTGAACTGGGCCATAATGTAATATTCTTTATGGTTGAGCTCTAATGGTTCCAGCAATTTTCCCCTAACCATAAGTATTCGCATTTCATACTTGCTGTCATGCGCCCATTAGAGTCATATACACACATGGTGCAGCTGCACACTGCGATTAATGTATGCCTGAACTTCAGTATTGATGTGGTCATTAAAAACATCAGGTACTTAGTTAGCAAATTTTGTTTGAACGGCACAAAAGCCTCAAACTACATCAAAGTGACTTAAGTATAGATGGTCAGTAAAGGCCCTGACTCACACAACGAGATCGCTAAGGGCCCTTTCACATCAGCGTTTTTTTAAATTTGCGGCAGATGCGGTGAAAAAACCGCATCTGCCGCAACTGCCGCATAACGGTTCCACTTGCGGCACGGTTGCGGTTTTTTCCATAGGAAGTATAGGGGGACTTGCGGCAGATGCGGCAAGTGCGGTATTGCACTTGCGGCAGGTGCGGCAGAGAAAAAAACCGCGGCTTACTGCGGTTTTTTTCGCTGCCGCACCTGCCGCAAGTGCAATACCGCACTTGCCGCATCTGCCGCAAGTCCCCCTATACTTCCTATGGAAAAAACCGCAACCGTGCCGCAAGTGGAACCGTTATGCGGCAAACGCGGCAGATGCGGTTTTTTCACCGCATCTGCCGCGAATTACGAAAAACGCTGATGTGAAAGGGCCCTAACGAGATCGTTGTAACGTCACAGATTTCGTGACGCAACAGCGATCCCGCTAACGATCTCGTTCTGTGTGACACGCACCAACGATCTGGCTTCTGCTGTGAGATCGTTGATCGTTACACACTGCTCTGGGTCACTCGATCTCAATGCTATGCTATGGAGAGAAAATTCACAACGACCTCGGTATAATTCTGGATCGTTGCTAAAGTCGTTTTTCACCTGTTTGACATCTTACCAGCGATGTGTAAACGATGCACCAGCGATCTCTACACATTTTTGGGATCGCTGATGCGTCGTTATGTGAGACAGGGCCTTAACACGCGTGTCCTCTCCCCACAGGTATGCGGCCTTATTTGTTGAATACGTATTGGAGTGTGTGGCCCCTGCAGGACTCGGCATCCATATGCACCCATATGTCTCACATAAGGTTTAAATTGTGAGCTCTGCTTGGTTCACGTTTCACATTCAGATGAGGCTGGATTGACACATGGACAATAGTGTTTAGGGATCAGCCATATTAGGGCCGCTTCACACTGCGGCGTGATCCGGTCCGGTTCTGTCCGGGAGGACCCAGACAGCCGCGGTGTGCAGCGCACGCAGCTGCAGCCGCTGACAGGTCAGGACCGCGGGTGCCGCGGTCCTGACTTATCAGCGGCGGGAACTGCGTGCGCTGCACACCGGACCGGAGAGTATAATAGTCCCCCAGTCCTGTGTGCAGATCCGGTCCGCGGCTGTCTGGGTCCTTCCGGACAGGACTGGACCAGATCACGCCGCAGTGTGAAGTTGCCCTTAAAGATACACCTTGATGTGGTTGGAGGCTTTTTCACTCTAAAGATACCGTCACAAGCGGCAATATTGCTAGGCAATTTCACTTGCAATTTGCTGGTTGCAGTGAAATCATGGACACATTGTTCCACTTGTACACGGCAACAAAATAGAACAATGTGTCCATGATTTCACTGCAACCAGCAAATTGCAAGTGAAATTGCATGCAATGTTGCGACGTGTAACGGTACCCATAGGCTAAGTGCACACTGTGCATATTTGTTTGTGCTGTTTTTTTCCAGCCTCAAAAACACAGCTGTTACAAAAAAATCATGCATGGTTTTTTGTTATGTAGCCACTGTGCTTTTCTGCTTCGATTTTGTAACAGGTGTATTTTTCAGCTCATTAGATGGCTGGCAACTGGAAAACACAGCACAAAAAAGCATAAGATAAGGCTAGGGTCACATTAGCGCTATTAGCGGTGCTCAGGGGGGTTCCGTTAAAAACATAGGATTTGGCAGGTTGGACGCAGTGTTACCGCAATGGTAGCGCTGCCAACACTGCGTCCAGCCTGCCAAGTCCTATGTTTTTAACGGAACCCCCCTGAGCACAGCTAATAGCGCTAATGTGACCCTAGCCTAATTGATTGGGACTTTAATAAACACACTGTAAAACGCACATAGGCTAGGGACACACCTGTATCAGCTTTATAGCTGACGAATCTGCTTAAAACCTAGTTTATGCCAGCCTGAGCGCATAACGTTAATGGAATGTAACGCTATGCTGAGGCTGTGTATTGATCGCTATGTTTTCCTGTAAGCAGCACAGCCGGCAGCTTCATTCACAAGGACCGAACCTGCGCTTTTGCTGAGTGAACAGGAAACACGGTTTGCAGTATTTTTCCGTCACATGACCCATCACATGGGAAGGGGGGGCCCAGAGAGTCGGAACAGCCCCGGGCCCTGGCTACCCTTAATCCACCCCTGGGTCTTTACTGTAACCAGCAGGCAGTACATGGCATACAGATTACGGGTAGTAGACCGGGTGGACTCAGCAGTGATGGTGTCCCTTAGAAATCCGCAGTGTTCCTCCATTCTAACTAATTGGTTGCCAGTGTCGCCCAGGAATACCAGATCGGGTACGGGGAGGCTGCTTCAATGCCCTATCCAAGATGTACGTTGTGGATGTTTTGGGGAGCCTTGGATCCCTCAGTGGGTACACCGCTGGTTAGACGACTGGAAGTTGGCTGGTGGTGGGGTGCTCCTGTGAAGCTGCTCCTCCACGCTTCTGGTTCGCGTAGCAGAGGTGAACTGCTGCCAGCTTCGGTACCAGTGAACCGGCTGTAAGTGGTGGGCACGGGAGTCTTTTGGGAACCCGCGTGAATAATGCCCATTCCCGGTTGGTAAGGCCTCAGGTGCTGACACCCGACCGGTGACGGCCCGGGGGCTGCACGGGGTGCGGAGCCCCCGCTCCTACTCCAAGTTCTAGTCCTCGACCTTGTTCTCGGTCCCGTTCTAGGTTCTCTCTAGATTATTGTCAGTTCTCCTACACACTACCCTAGCACTCCGCCCACCAGGACCTAGGATTGGCCCTCTGTTCTAGGTGATGCATGCAGGGTTGGATTTCTAAGTTAACCAGATCACTGCCGTGTCAGAGAATATTGCGGCTGCTTTTATGGCTGCAATACCCTCTTGTGACGCACTCGTCGCGGGGCTCCACATCCACATTACAAAAAGACAGTTTGCCCAACGCAAAGCAACAGTAGTCCAAACATTTTCTACTGCCTGCTACAAACCTCGCACCAGGACATTTAACCCGCTGGTGCTTCTGCTGTCCACATTACAAAAAGGCGGATTGTCCAATGCAAAGCAGCAGTAGTCCAAACATTTCTCACTGGCTGCTACAAGGCTTGTACCAGGCCATTTAACCTGCTAGTGCTTCTGCTGTCCATGTTACCACACTTAAAAAGGCAGTTATTGCCCAACTCAATGCAGTTGTCATCCAAATATTTCCTACTGCTTGCTACAAAGCTTGCACCAGGCTATGTTACCCCCTGTTTTTGATGTAACAGGCTGCTTCTGCTGTCCACAATACTCTACTTAAAAAGGCGATTATTGCCTTCCACAAACCAGTAGTCCAAACATTTTCTACATTGTGGTAACAGGCTGGCTTCTGCTGTCCTCAATACTCCACTTAAAAAGGCGAATATTGACCAATGCAAAGCAGCAGCAGATCAAACATTTCCTACTGCCTGCTACAAAGCTCACACCAGGCAATGTCACCCACTGTAACAGGCTGGCTTCTGCTGTCCTCAATACTCCACTTAAAAAGGCGATTATTGACCAACGCAAAGCAGCAGCAGATCAAATATTTCCTACTGCCTGCTACAAAGCTCACACCAGGCAATGTTACCCATTGTAACAGGCTGGCTTCTGCTGTCCACAATACTCCACTTAAAAAGGTGGTTGTTCTCCAATGCAAAGCAGCAGTAATCCAAACATTTCCTACTGCCTGCTACAAAGCTCACACTAGGCCACTTTACCCGCTGTTTTATGGTAACAGGCTGGCTTCTGCTGTCACAATACTCCACTTAAAAAGGCCTTTATTGCCCTCCCCAAACTAGTAGTCCAAACATTTCCTACTGCCTGCAAGAAAGTTTTTTGTGGTTACATTTAGGTAGTATTGTGCCACCAAAAGTTCACAAACTAATACAGTCCTATAGTGCTCGTAGAATCGTAAACAGTACTACTACCACGTGATGCTGTATGGCAGAAACCACGCACTATTCAATGTTCCCTTGTTTGCTTTGGGGGTCACATTTTGCTTGACACCAGAAGTATATATGATATACGTTCAGTTTTCAATGCTAAATGTTTGTGTATGTGCAACTGCAGGTTGTGTGCAGGTGGCATCAGGGCCTGCTTTCTGGACAACAAACAGGTAACAAAGGGGAAGTGCCAGTGGTTTCACAGTCATACACAGTTTTGTTTGTATGCGTTCCAGCAACTGAGTGGGGTGCTCGGTATGTCAGCAGTATGTTCAGAATGCTAACAGAGGTATTTTGTTGAATTACCCTTTTTTTGTGGGTGAATTGATGCCACCTTGGTGCAATCTGGGCATGCTTTATTCAAATAGGGAGACATTTCTCGTGGTGTGTGTGTTCTGTGATTTTAGATAGGCGCTCAGAGCACCATGCCTACACCTGTTACACTTGTTAATCATCTCCATATTCCTGATTAACATTGAAGCTCTGGTTTGGCCATATCATGACATTGATTTGAATGTGGTTAAGTATTTCATTGACCTTTTTGCTGATATAGTGGGCATATGCTGTGTAATCTGTGCATGTCACAATGCCGGAAAAACGGTTAAGGTGCCACAAAAGTGTACGCCATGGCCACACTATCCATTTCACCGTCTGCATATTGACTTTGTTCAGCTTCCAAAGGTAGGCACCTATGAGTATGTGTTGGTCTGCACAGACCTATTCTCTGGATGGCCAGAAACATGGCCCACTGTCAAAGCCACTTCCACGAACTGTTGTTAAGAAATTACTGTCTGAGGTTGTGTGTAGATATGGTGTACCAGAAGTAATAGAAAGTGACAGGGGAAGTCACTTTACCTCACAGATCTGTCAGGAGGTCTTGCAAGCTCTAGGAATAGAGCAGGCTTTCCACTGTCCATATAGGTTTCAAAGCAGTTGAAAGTTCAAAAGATTATGGCAGAAACAGGGAAACCATGGACTGAGTGTCTCCCAATAGCACTGTGCTCTGTGAGGGTTACAATCAAACAAAACGACTGGGCTAAGCCCTTATAAGATATTGTTTGGGGAACCACCAAAGACAGGATTGTATTTCCCTCAGCACTTGCAAACTTTGCATTCTGACATGACAGCTTATGTGGGAGCGTTACAAAATGTACTGCATCAAATTCATAAACATGTTTTCAGTTCCATTCCAGATCCCTCCTCCTTGGAAGGCACACACTCTCTAAAGCCAGGAGATTGGGTGACAATAAGGAAACACGTGAGGAAAAGCTTGGAACCCAGATTTGAAGGTCCATACCAATTTCAGCTCACTACACCAACCTCAGTGAAACTAGAGGGAAAGACCATCTGGATCCATGCATCCCACTGCAAGAAGTTCCACAAAGACTAAAATAATGATTTTAGGAGAGTATTGTTTATTGTTCTTATTCCTTTATAATACATTCCTCCTAAAAACAGCAGAAGGAAATGATACACAACAGCAGTGGGAAGTATCTGAGCAGAGTAACTTGTTAATAGATGAAGGGTCACCAAAACAATGGGGTAATAAGTTTGTGAGATATCATGAGTATATAGCAAAGGCCCGAAATCTCTCTAATTGTTGGATATGCTCACATACACTTATTGCAGCTAAAACTATGCCTTATTTTGTAACCCCTATTCTGGAGGTCCACACTGTTGGACAATGGTTGCCTTACAGTTAGATGAGAAACAGAGTAAAACTTCTGCGTCCCTCCCAATAACGGGATGGACAATACCACCATGGCTTCAG
Source organism: Allobates femoralis (assembly GCA_033576535.1). Taxonomy (NCBI): domain Eukaryota; kingdom Metazoa; phylum Chordata; class Amphibia; order Anura; family Aromobatidae; genus Allobates; species Allobates femoralis. Next base: position 37,399 of record JARQOC010000115.1, read on the forward strand.
TTTAATTTAACCTCACAGACAGGGGACCAAGATAGCAGAGCAAGCAAAATATTTGAAGTCAGGGAGCATGATGGAATTTGGGAGACCAAGGAAACAGGTAAAAGATACCCTCACACCATTTAAAAATTAGCTATTCTCTTAAGAAGACCATCCCACCTGAGGCTAGTAGAAACTTATATTGTAAGCAGAACTGTCTTCAAAGATGTGTGCATGATACTAATTGGACCATAACACACAAATTTGATTATGGTAATAGAGGGGAGCATACTGAACGTGGAGCAATACACATAGATTCAGAGAAGGATGAGAGCCTATTAAAGAAAATATTGGGTAATGAGGAAGTAGAAATGACAAAGGATGGCATAAGAGAGCCTTATTGTATACCTCTGCAATACTATGGATCAGTTACTACAGATTTAGAGGACTCATGGTGAATTTATACATAAACCACAAGACTTATTGCTGTGGTCATGGCATTATTAGAAGACTATCAATTTGAACTACCAAGTGGTATATACATTGTTTGTGGAGATAAGGCATATAGATGGTTCCAAGGGAGCAGAAGGACTTTGTACACTAGCAAGGCTTGAACCAGCAACATGGGTGTGGGATGAAAAGCATTTCCCATATTAAAATATGCCCCAGCACATGCTCTCATGAGATCAAGATCAAGAGATGTGACAGCCAGTTCTCACCATTCCAAACATTTGTTTAATACCCCATGGTATGCCAAAGCAGGAATGGTCCTTGCTGGACCTCTTGGAGTAATGTTTGGAACAATAAGAAATGCAGAAATGATTCCGGAGCTGGGAGATATTTTTGATAATGTAACTGATCTTTTCTTTGATGCAATACATTTAGAGTCAGCCTTTACAAAGCAGCTCATTGTTATAACTAACGAACACTCAATGGTGTTAGACTATCTTACTGCCTCCTCTGGTGGATTTTGTCAACTTGTTGGCACAGCCTGCTGTCATTTTATTGACCCCTCAGGATTCATACAGGTAACCCATGATATTGACTAAGCTGAAAAATTAAAACAAGAGTTTAAAAAGGCTCATGTTTTGGATGAACTGCCCTTCCCTTCATGGCTCTCATGATTAAGTCCTTTAAATTTGTTCAAAGGTATGGGTAGATGGATATCGGGAATTATTCATTTTGTAATCCAAGGGGCATTCATAATATTGGTAATTGCAGTACTGGTGAAATTGTTTGTATTACTAGTAAAGAAAATTCTGGGAGCTAATTGTAAATGTCTTTCAGGTAAATACAAAGTGAGAGAGACTAAAGATAAGGATACTGAATAACTACATACTCTGAGCCCTCGTGGACAGGATCCTCTCCCGTCGTGTATCAGCAAGCATTGTCTGCTCATATGTACTGTACCTGTCGTTGTTACCCCCACTTCTTATGTAAAGCGCCATGGAACCAATGGCGCTATATAAATAAATAATAATAATAATAATAATACTCAAGTACTCATGACCCTGACTACCACAAAATGATGCAAGTGCATACTATGCGACAGGGAAACTTTGACAGACCTTGCTGACTGCACCCACTGTGGAAATCCCTTGGAGCTGCCTCCTCCACCAGAGAAACAAGAAAATGAGAACTATAATACTGCGTGAACCACACATGCATTTAGACATGAGCAATAACAGTAATCAGAACATATATTTGAAGTAAAAGTTATGATAACCTATAATATGATACATATATCTTATATCTCATATTATATATAGCCTCTTTATATTTACATATAGTATATGAGTATAGCGAGTCTAATGTAAATCAATGGAGAAGCGAGTAATTGCGAATAATTCCTCTGTTGCGGGACCCCATTAAGAGATAAAGTGGTCTGGCAGCTGAGGAACAACCTGCAATTACCTGATTCAATGTTTAGAGTCCTGCAAAAAAAAAGCCGGTAGCTGTAAATTGAAACCGGATTGCCCGGATTGTCCCGTTCTGGTTCAATCCGGTACCATTGCCAGCCATGTTAAATTGAACTGGATTAACCCGGAGCGGGTCAATCCGGTAAAAAAAATCTGACAAAACCGGTCCGGGTCAATCCGGTTTAATTTAACATGGCTGTCTATGGTACCGTATAGAACCGGAATCATACCAAAAACCGGACCGGTTGGTAATGCTTGACTGCAGCTGTGACACAGTTGTTTTTGGAGCGCCTCCTACCCCACCTCCGGACACTATTTTCCTCTTTGGGCAGATTTCCCAGCAGGAGCTATTTTAGGACACTACAGTGTTTCCAGCTGTTTGCATCTGCTAATTCTGGTGAGTACAGTGCGTGCAATGTTCGGAATCGTCTGTATTTATATGATTTTTTAAATTGTGGTGGCTTGCCTCACCAGTGCCAAAATGCAAGCTAGCATGCCTGCCTATGTGCGTGCTCAGCTTGCAGCATGCACAGGCGTGCATGTTTTCATGCATGCATATGCACACACCCTGCTTGCAGCATGCATGCAAAGGTGTGCATGCATGGACATACACACTGCCTGCTTGCAGCATGCACAGGCATGCATGCATGCACACGGCCTGCTTGCAGCATGCACAGGCGTGCATGCATGGACATGCACACTGCCTGCTTGCAGCATGCACAGGTGTGCATGCATGCACATGGCCTGCTTGCAGCATGCATGCACAGGTGTGCATCCATGGACATGCACAGTGCCTGCTTGCAGCATGCACAGGCGTGCATGCATGGACATGCACACTGCCTGCTTGCAGCATGCACAGGCGTGCAAGTTTTCATGCATGTAAAACTGTCAGCCACAATAGCTTCATGGCCATGAATGCATGGGCAACCTCATGGACCTCTACCAATTATTTTCTCTAAATTTGTTGTTGGATGCTTGTTTCATTTGTTAAGTTAATGAATTTTATAATGTTGCATAGGCATTGTTGTTTGCTCTGCAAGGGTGTGTGTTTTTCCGCTGTGTGATGTCTGTTTCTTTATTGTTGTACCACTTTGTTGTTTAGGGGTGCCTTTAAATGTTCTCCATGCTATTGATATGTACTCTGAGTTTCCGTATTTGGGCATTTATGGTGCCCGCCTATTCATACATGTGTTTATTTATTTGCAGATATTTAGGCTTGTTTCATAGGCAAAGTCGACATGTCTCGATCTTGCCGAAACTTTGGACTTGTTGAGGTGGGTGTTGTGTGGTTGTCTTCCTTGTTTATTCCTTTTTGTTGCCTTGTTTGCGTAGTGATTTTATTTCAATTTGCCCTCCACAGTATTCGTCTGATTCAGTATGGTGTCCGGAAGATGAGGAGGATGGGGCTGGTGCCGGAGAGGAGCATGTAAGTACCCTCATGTATTCCCCCCTATTTGCCAGCATTTGTATTGTAGTTGGCCATTTGTACTGACACTTTTCTTTTTGTTGCCAGGGGTCTGAGTCATCTGGAGGAGAAACTGATGGCCCATCCCACAGTGGTCGCGCCAAAGCCCGTGGTGGTGGGAAACGTGTAAGTTTTTTATCCATAGTGTTTATGTAAATCAGGGTTGGGGAACCTCAGGCACCAGGGCAGAATGCGTCCCTTGATTACGTTTTTGCGGCCCCCATGCAGACTCAAAGGGATTGCAGTGCTCAGGCTGGCAGACGCATTTTGCCATCTGTCTTCTCTTGAAATCAATTTCAGCATTGATCTCCATGCCCCATCCTTACCTTTCCCAGGGAGTTATATTGTCCCATCCTCTACTGTGATGTCTAGGGCTCTAGCAAACCTGGAAAATCAGTTGAGAAACAACATGTACATGACCTATATCACCCACACCAAATAGAAGCAGCCACAGACACCACAGTAAGGCTGATTTTATGTTGTAAAGAAATATAGCAGGTAATGTTGTACTAGATCCGTTTGGACGGTCGGCCACCGAAGGTTTGGATACATTTTCAAATGGGCCTCACCAGAAGAAAAGCTTCCTCGCACCACCTATAAATCCTCATGTGTATTGATAGTAAACATTGTGTAAATTAAATGTTTGATTTGTCTCTTTATTGTCTTTTAGGTTACCAAAAGTTCTCTTGGAGCAGGTGACGAGGATGTGCTGGACGCAAACCTCCTGATACAAATGGTCCAAGAACGGACTCCCTTGTGGGACCAGCGCTCCCACCACCATACAAACATGGTGCACAACATTAAGCTGTGGGATGAGGTCTGTGCTGGGGTGGTCCACAGATGGAACAGCCTTAATAAATCTGGCCAAGATCGTCACCGTAAGTAATTTTTACCACATTTCATGAGCCATATGGGTTTTGCGTTGAGTCAACATGTCTGCCGAATCACATTAGTCCACATGATGTTGACTAAGGTCATTTGGCACTTTCTGTTTACTTCAACTTGGTTGGAGCTAACCAGATACTCTCACCCTGGCCACAAACTGTTGTCTTACTCAGTGTAACGTGTTTTCAGCAGACAATGTTGATTTTAAATTTATTAAGAGGTTAGGTTAGATACTGGCCAAATGTATCTGTAGTACACACACACACACACACACACACACACAAGTCCATGTTGATTTTCATATTTCATTGCAGGCCAGGATTTGATATGGAAATGGAGGAATATCAGGGACTGTTACCGGAAGCACCTGAGAGCAGAAGACAAGGCTCATCGGGGTTGTGGACCGAGAAAAACACCTTACAAATATGCCCACTTGCTCCACTTCCTGAAACTGTCCATGTTGGCAAGAGGGTACGTGTTTGAGTAAATGCAGAATTGACAATGATTGTGTTGCTGTCCAGAAGTTTTTTGTCTGAGTAGTTAAACCAAAACGTTCAAAATTAGCAATTTTGGTAATTGAAAAGAGGTGTTTTAAAAGGTCTCTGGGTGGAGTAATATTCATTTAAAACTGACAATGACATGGTTTTCTGTTTTGATAACATTCATTTTCCAAACACAACACAAAAAATTGGACCTAATAAAAAAATCTTAGTTGCGCAAAGCAAAAGATTAGCCGTCACAAATAAAGGACAGTGTTACTTAATTTGTTAATGCTGAAAAATATGTTATCCAAAAAACTTTATGTGCCTTTACTTTACCTAACCATCACTCTTTCATAATTGTGATAGATCTTTGGCCGGTACCCATCTTTGCTAATTTTGCTTTTTCTATCTCATCCACAGGACACAAGGCCGTCCCCTCCTTGACCCTTCTGTTATTGGCTCCCAGGCACCGGTAACAGTCCCTGAACATGACAGCGGAGACAATTTTAGCCAGGCCACACGACCATCAAAAGCCCATCATGCTGACTCTACTGCAGGCTCCTATCAACACACGAGACACGCACAAGCCAGTGCGACAGGTTTTCCCCCACCTGAACCCTCTGACTCAAGTGCAACCAGTCGAGCTGGTCCCCGGCATGGACGCCTGAGCCAGAGAGGAACAGATAGGAGTATTCACCCTGAGGAGGTACATATGACAGAGATCCCTCGGGTGATGTGGAAGGAGCTGTCTGTCCAAATTACAGAGGGCTTGCAGCGCCTCCACATTGACTTGACGGATCTCCGGACAAAAGTACAGATACAGTCCAATACATATATGAACACACTTTCCAGGGAGATGGAAAACATGTCAACTGAGCAGCAGGCAGACGTAATTGCGTGCTGTCAGAAGGCTGTGCATACAGCCAGAATGATGGGCCCCAATATGCAGGCAGCCCAACACTCCCGGGCCACCCAGCACCCTTCTCACAGTCCTCCTCCAGAAGTAAGCTCTGAGCAAAATCAACCTTGCTCCTCACCAGCCGGGGCACATACCATAAGTGGGCCTAGCGGACATCACACCATGGAACAAATTGGGTCAGGGCGTGATGTCAACCAGACACATAAGAGCCACATACCAACTGTCATTCCCTGGAACATTGAGCATCCACCACATGACTATATAGGTTATGTTACCCAAACCAACACAACTACTGCAGTCATGACCATTGCCAGGGCGTCAACCATCCCTACCCAGGCACAAACATTTATTGGCTCATATGGGAACCCCTACCCTCAGGGAGAGGCACCCTCAACCTTTTCTCAAATGCCCATTAGCAGCTATGAGTTCCTACCCCAGGACCAAGGAGTGCAAGTGTCCCCCTGCGTGCAGAAACCACCACTGCATGGTACAATCAGCCTGAGAGGCGCTATGGGAGGAACACAGAGCCCGAGTCCCCCTTTTCTGTCCCCACCCACACTCAGGCTTCAATGAGTGGCTTGGAAGTGCCACGTTTACCATGGATTCCACCAAGCCCAACAATTGAAGTCTGCAGTCCACCCTACAGATCTGCAAGTAATGTTCCCACCACTTCATTGAGCTCTGTAAGGTCCAATGTTCGTCAAGACCTGAATACAACACAGAACATTATCCACGCTGCACCCCCTGTTGTGGACCAGGGACATTGCTCCCCACCCAGGGAACTCACAGATCATTGAAATGTTTGGTAGTAAATAGAAAATGTATCCCGTTACTATGTGTACTCCTTCCAGTACTTTTTGCATAGCACAGTGGGCAGGCACAGGCTTATTGCCTCACAAATTAACCCCAAGGGGCATGATTGTACTGTATTAATGTATTAATTAACCAGGCCACATGGGCCACTTAATACTCGTTATAGGATTTGAAAGCGTACTGTATGCAATTGATAGTTACTTGACATTGGCTTGTTGCCTCACAAAAAAATACCCCTAGGGGCATGATTGTACTGTATTAATGAACAAGGCCACACAGGCCACTTAATACTCTTGCTGCTCTTGAAAGCATACTGTAATTAAATTATAGTTATTTGCCATTGACTTGTTGCCTCAACCCGTTAAGTAAAGGGGATGTAGTGTCATTATTATGTAATTTAGTATGATTGTGGTTTTTGAAATTTTAGGTTCAGCACTTAAGTATGTCTACATTAAACAGATTGTTAATATGGTTCAGATATAATGTATAACACACTTTTGTAAATATTCTTACATTTGTTCTATGGTTCAGATGTAATTTACAACAGTATGTACTTCAGTAACGATTTGTACATTTGTTCTATTGTTGCGATTACATGGATATGAGGCTTGACTTATATGGAAATAATTATCTATTTGTTGTATGTTTAAAATAAAATGGATAACAGTCTTTACTTCTGCAAATATAATCAATCTGAATTTACAAAAATTAAATTTTGTTGGGAAACAGCCTGTCAATGTTGTTCTTTATATTTCTCATGTTGTTTGTCGAAGAACAGTCCAAAAAAATATTACACCTGTCTTCTTTGTCTTTGAACTAAACGGTAGAGAGGGAAAATACAGTTTTACAGACGTGAAACAATACTCTGTTTTTAAGACTACCAGTATAAAATATGTATGTTAGACAACAATTTATATAACTTAAATAATGCAGTGTGTATGCTAACCCCCTAATGTAGAAACGTTTACACAACATATGGTGTACATGTATGTAACATGTGTGCAGCTGCTCATAGCCAGGACGAGTGTCCAAAGAGTGTTGGAAGTACTGTCAAGTGTTGCCTGAAAAATATGACTAGTATGGCAGGTAAGAATTGAGCTAACATAAGTGGCTTAGTAACAAGTCATGATGTAGACAATGTAGTGACAGGTCAGTGTGTAACTATAATTAGGAGGCTAGATAACTGCCACAGGGGTTGGAGGATCGGGTAACGCATGAAAAAAAAATGTCCTTCCTGTCTAGACCCTCAAAATTCTCTACAGTTTAAATAGTGTCCTTGTTGTTCACACTTCACAGGTAAATGGGCAAGCATCTTCTTTACCAAAATTTCCAAAAGGGGCTGTATTTTAATTTTTAACGGAACCAGTCCTCAGGGCCCAGAGATTCATGTCCCTAGTAATTTTAGCATAGTACATGCAATGCTGCCTATGCAGGCATAGGCTTGGTGCTTTAAAAAATTAGCCCAAGGGGCTGTATATTACTGGTGCTAATAAAGCAGGCCTCAGGGGCGATTCCATACACTTTATTTTACTTGGAGCATAGTACATGCAATGCCCAATATGCAGGAATAGGCTTGGTGCCTCCAAAATTTAGCCCAAGGGGCTGTATATTACTGGTGCTAATAAAGCAGGCCTCAGGGGCGATACCATACACTTTATTTTACTTGGAACATAGTACATGCAATGCCCACTATGCAGGCATAGGCTTGGTGCCTCAAAAAATTAGCCCAAGGGGCTGTATTGCACTTGATGACAAAACAAAATGGTGATTCATCATCAGAAGCCGATCGGATGGTAAGTTTGAAAGTAGCAAACTTATTGTGTAGTTTTCTGATCCTGAGGAAAATGTTTCAGGATCATGAGTATGCAAATCGTCTGAGATGATGGACATACTTCTTGTCCACAAAGGTATGAATTGTAAAACTTGAAAAATTATATCTTATTTATTAAGATTATGTGACTTTAGCTTTGGCTACTGTCGTCTGGAGAGCTTGAGAACTGTGGTGAAATCCAGTCCTTATTGAATTTGATCAGAGTCAGCCTGTCAGCATTCTCTGGAGTAAGCCGTGTCCTTGTATCAGTGATGATACCCCCAGCGGCACTGAAAACCCGCTCAGAAGTCACACTAGCAGCAGGGCAGGCCAGCACCTCCAAAGCATACAAGGAGAGCTCTGTCCAAGTCTCAAGCTTTGACACCCAGTAATTAAATGGGACAGAAGGGTCAGTAAAGAAGCTGGTACTGTCACTGACATACTTGTTGACCATGTTGGTCAATTTCTGTCTCCTAGACATGGTAACCAGAGCCAAAAGCTGTTGCTGATTCGATGGTTTATTGAACATGGCCCAGTTTCTGGACATCTTCCCATCACCTCTTTTGGACATTGATGTCGTGTCTGTCCCGATCAATGGCTGCTGTTGCAAAGAGCTGCTACTTCTGGGGAGAGTGGTGTCTGACGGTGATATTGTCAGCAAATTTTCTACAACAACCGTCCTGAAGTAATCTAATGTTAAGCCCCTTGGAGACTGCAACAACAGCGACGTAAATTTGTCTTTGGGAGTACCATCAGGGTTGACATCGGTAACACCTAAAAATAAATCCTCTTTTTCATCGTCTTCATCATGGTCTTCTTCTTGACCTAATGTTGCCTGATGATGTTGGCTTTGCTGGCTCGGATCCGCGATGTTTAAATTTGGCTCCATAGCCAGCCACTGGGCCCTCAAAGATTCAGTTTTGAGATTCAGTAGTGATTCTTTTAGCAGGCATAGCATGGGGATAGTGACACTGATAATGGACTGATCTCTGCTTACCAGTTTGGTGCAATAATCAAAGTTATCGAGCACCTCACAAATGTCAGCGATCCACACCCACTCCAGAGTACTAATATGTTTTGGCTGAGTCCCGGTGTGACGGGCATGTTAAAGTTTATATTCAGCTATTGCCCTCTGCTGCTCAGTAATCTGTGCTAACATAAGAAATGTTGAGTTCCAGCGTGTGGGCATGTCACAAATTAGTCTGTGGTTTGGCAAATTAAAGTGGTTTTGAAGCGCTGAAAGAATTCCAACAGCTGTTGAGGAATGTCTGAAATGGGCGCAAATGCGCCACACCTTATCCAGTAGGTCTGTTAACTCTGGGTATGTTTTAAGAAATTTCTGAACTACTAGGTTTAGCACGTGAGCCATGCAAGGCACGTGTACAAGGTTACCGAGGTTTAGTGCCGCAACGAGGTTATGACCATCGCTGACGACAAGACTGGTTTAAAGTTGCATTGGAGACAGCCACTCATCAGTCTGCTGCTTTAGAGCTTTCAAGAGCTCTGCTGCAGTGTGAGGTGTGTGACCTAAACAGATCAGCTTCAGCAGAAGCCTGTTGTCGCCTTGCTGAAGCGCTGCTGCAAAACTCCCAACTTGGCCGTGATGTTGATGGCAAGTCAGGATTGGACGATGAAGCGGAAGAGGCAGATTGTGTACTGGACGTATATGATGAAGCGGACACTCTGAATGATGTTGTACCTGCTATTCGTGGCGTTGGTAGTATCTCTGATGGTCCAGTTTAAGAATTTGGCACACTCTCCACCAGGTTGATCCAGTGTGCCGTCAGTGAGATGTATCGTCCCTGACCACTACTACTTGTCCACGTGTCCGTTGTTAGGTGTACTTTCCCCGTTACAGCATTGGTGAGTGCACGCTTTAGGTTGTTTATAACATGCTCGTGTAACGCGGGGATGGCACAACGAGAAAAATAGTGGCGGCTGGGAACTGAGTAGCGTGGTGTTGCCACAGCCAATAGCTCCCGAAATGACTCAGTACCCACAAGCCTAAAAGGCAACATCTCCACAGCTATCAACTTCGCTATGTGCGCGTAAATTCTTTTGCCAAAAGGGTGCGAAGAATGGTATTTCCGCTGCCTCTCATAGCTCTGCATCACAGACAACTGGACGGTTGACGCTGACTGAAAAGTGGCTGGACTAGTTCATTCTCTCTTCAACCACAGATTGGGAGGAGTATGAATGAGCAGAACCTGCTTCATCTACACTAGATTGTGAGGAACGGATCAGAGGTAGCCTGGCAGTGTTTGTATCAGAAGCAACTGTTTTTGAACCCTGTTGTTGTGAACACTGAGTAGGGTGCTTAGCTGCCTTGTGCTTCAGCATACTTGTAGTGCTCATGTTGCCTTTGCCGTGGCCTCTGCTTAGCCTTGTATGGCAGATGGTACAGATGATGACATTTTGTTGTGAAGGGCTGTCCTTAAAAAAATTCCACACAATGGCTGATCGACCTCTATGCTTGATTGGTGGCACTGAGGGATTGATCTGTGCCACAGTTGACACATTTTGGGTCAAAGTGGACACATTTTGTGCAACAGTTGTTGTGACAGTTTGCGTCCTGGTGACAGGAGTAGGCCTTGGTGCCTTTGCCGGTGGTACATAGACACTTTCTTCCTCCGTGCTGCTCTGCTGGCTCTGCATGCCAACATTCCAGGTGGGATCTGTGGTCTCATCATCCACACCTTCCTCTTCAAAGTCTTCCGGATAATGTGATGGATTTGGCTGGCCAGATGACAAGTGTGTCTCATCATCATCATCGTCCACCTCCTGTGACGGTCTATTACTTTGCTGAAAGTGGCTTTCTTGTGGCCGTTGTGTTTCCAAAATTTGGCCGTGAATAGAGAAATCATCCTCTTCAAGTATGCTTGAGGCAGTTAGGCCTCATTGAAGCAAGGGGTCATAAGAAGCAATCAAATTCTCAGAGTGCCCAAGGTCATGGTCCAAATTTTCCTGGCGCTGCTGATGGGTTGAGGAAATGGGAAGAGGTGGAGGATTTGATGAGCCAGCTTTGTCTCTACCAACAGTAGACTGTGTGTTCAAGGAAGATTGTGTGCTGCAAGAACAAGTCGATGAGGTCTTATCAGCCATCCAAGATGTTAGCTGGTCTTGCTCTACCGGATTCAAGACTCATTTTCGTTCAGTAGTGGGAAATTTTGACAGGAGGAAGGTCGATCTATCAATCCTCATCTATCTACCTGACTCTGTGCTTTGTTGACCCAGAAAAAATTAGAGATTACGCAAAACCAGTCACCACTTAGGACTGCGGTGCTGGCTGCGTTAAATAGTTAAGGTACAGTGCGAGCTGGAGGTGGTATTACAGCAACATACTGGCCCAGAAAAAAATTACGCTCCAGGGGTAAATGTGAGCCCAAAATTATCTGTTGAGTAAAAAAAAATAGCTTAGGATTTCAGCTCTGAGGAAAGCTGACTGAGCTAAGCTATGAGGTCGGTGCTGTGTGGAACTGTAACGCTTCTACTGCCTGTCTTCCTGCCCTACAGTCCCTTACAGAACTCCTCCGTCCTGGTAGCTCTCAAAAGTGCTTTTGGGTTAAATTTTAGGAATGTTGAGGTGGTTTTCCTACACTCACTGACACTCCCTACAATCTGCTCCAACTCTCCCTACACTAGCTCAGATCGTCACAGGAATGTGCCCAAAATGGCAGGCGCAAGGCTTATATACAGGCTATGACTCATACATGACTTAGGCATGACGCTGGACAGCAGCCAATCATGGTAATGCCACAACCAACATGGCTGCGGCATTACTAAGTATGATTGGCTAACATGCTGGGCTGGCTGTTAACATTTTACATATTCTATATTCGGCGAATACGGAATACAGAATACGGGAGTAGACTCGCTCATCCCTATTACTCACTGATAGCAGCGGGTGTCCGGGAACCGGTCCGGTTTTGTAAACGAATCCGGCTCCATAGACACCCATGTTAGGTTGCACCGGATTAACCCTGACTGGTTTAGTACGATTCTTTATAACTGGAGAAATCCGGATTGTCCTGGTTTGCCCCGGTCGCTAGGAAACTCGCAGAGTAACGAGTAGGGCGAGTACCCTACTATTCTCCGAGTAACGAGTGGTAACGAGTAGACTCGCTCATCCCTAGTTACAGGACCACTTGAGGCCTCTGAAGTCAAAGATCAACATACCTACTGGTACGTTGTAGCTGGTCTTGTAAAGTTCTTGGGAATAGCTAACTAAAAATGATGTATTACAGAGGGACCTACAAAATGTATAAGTCAGGGCCAAAAAAGATGAATGTCCAGCTCACGGGTTTGAAATGAAGGTGAATTACTTTTATTCAAACATCTTCAGGCTCCATCTTCAAGCCTTGAGAAAGGATCTTTATCCGAAACGCCGTCGCCTGTGATGCTCCCCTGCCATATTTATTGCACATTCTGTCGCATTGCTGTGTTTCCAGGACGCAGGTCCGTGCTGCCGGGGCTCCTGTAGTGAGCTGATTTCCACCCTTCCTGATAAGTCAGGGCCCTCCCAATTGTAAAAGGTGAAAAAAAGCCAGAACACTACCTGTGAACAAATGCTAAAAACGATATTCTTTTGTTTCTCTGGGTTATTTAGCCTTGTATACAAGTGATTATGCAGGAAAAACTGTTTTTGAATCCTTTTGGCCTGTTAAATGTGATTTAGGTTAGGTTTGGTAGTTGTTCTTGTGTATCTGTAACAATGGCGTAATCCGGCGACAAAGCTATTCCCACAAACCATATGTGAGTCAGAAATGCATGCAGGCATATTCTCCAGGCTCTTCCCATTCTGTTTCATAAGTTTCCCACCCATGTCAAGCTTTTCCTCAGGCCCCAAACCCCTTTGTAGGCTGCGGCAGAAAATCACTTATGTTTTCCATTGACCTACATTGTACTTGCTATTCAGAACGAATACGCAATTATTAGAAAGTACTCATAACGAGTATAGCGATTACGAATATTATGGTAATCACTCATTACAGGTAATAATCAATATGACTCTCAGTACTCACTAATGAAAAAAGTAATAATATTGTAAGACAATTTTGTCATACATGCAATTTTGTCACACATCTCATAAAAGAGTTGACTATAGTTAAAGAGAAAAATAATGTAAAATAGGCTTTTTTAATTATATAATAACTTTTCTATCTATACCTAATATATAAATCTGAATGTGTGTATGTATGTCCGGGATTGGCATCTACACCGTCGCAACTACAGCCACAAAATTTTGCACAGTCACACGTCTGGATCCCAAGAGCATCATAGGCTATGTTGTGAGGTGAAATTTTAACCCTGCGCGTTCCAGTTCACCAAACAATTTTGCCCCTATCTACTTAATGGGGAAAAAGTGAAAGGAAAAGTGTTGAAGGCAAATTGACAGCTGCCAGATGTGAACAAGAGGGACTTAAAGAATGAGAAACGATGGCGCCAAAGAGTATATACCGTGTAGTTGCTAAGGTGGGGCCCCGACATAGGATACTCCCCACACACGGGGATATGAACACACACACAAAATGCACCACACACTACCCCGTGCTTGAACACATATACCACCCTCAGCACACATTTCATTACACATACACTAACCTTGCCACATAATCGCTCAAAACACACACAAGTCTGGTATTATCCTTCAAAAATATAAATCTGATTAATAAGCAGCAAAACTACAAGAGAAACAAATGTACCATATCTAATATATAAAGCTGAATGTGTGTATGTGTGTGAATGTGTGTGTTTATATCCGGGATTGGCATCTACACCGTCGCAACTACAGCCACAAAATTTTGTACAGTCACACGTCTGGACCCCGAGAGCGTCATAGGCTATGTTGTGAGGCGAAATTTTAACCCTGCGCGTTCCAGTTCACAAAACATTTTTGGCCCTATCTACATAATGGGGAAAAAGGGAAAGGAAACGTGTGGGAGGAAAATCAACAGCTGCCATCTACATCTACAAAAATTTGCACAGTTGCACGTCTGGACCCCGAGAGCGTCATAGGCTATGTTTGTGAGGCGAAATTTTAACCCTGCGCGTTCTAGTTCACCAAACAATTTTGCCCCTATCTACATAATGGGGAAAAAGTGAATGGAAAGGGTTGGAGGAAAATCGACAGCTGTCAGCTATAGGGACAAAATTTTGCACAGTCACACGTCTGGACCCCGGGAGCGTCATAGGCTATGTTGTGAGGCGAAATTTTAACCCCGCGCATTCCAATTCACCAAACAATTTTGCCCCTATCTACATAATGGGGAAAAAGTGACAGTTACCAGTTGACAGTTGTGAATGAGAGGGGCTTAATGATAGCACCAAAGACTAACAGCACATAGCAGCATATAGTCACTAAGGTGGGGCCTCAACATGAGATATTCACCACACATGGGGACATGTATACACACCACACGCACTCAAAGAGTAACAGCAAGTGTATAGTCGCTAAGGTGCAGCCCCAACATTGGATACTCACCACGCACCCGAACAAACACACACACCACAAAGAGACACACACAACACAGAGACACACACACACCCCCAAGGGGACACACATACACTCTATAGCGACACATGCACTCACCCCACAGGGACACACACACACCACAAAGAGACACATAACATACACACACACACCACACAGACCCCCCCCACAGGGACACACACACATAGCCACCCTATAGGGACACATGCACTCACCCCACAGGGACACACACACCACAAAGAGACACACACACACACCACACAGACCCCCCCACAGGGACAAACACACATACACACCCTATAGGGACACATGCACTCACCCCACAGGGACACATACACACACCACAAAGAGACACACACAACACAGATACACACACACACACCACACAGACCCCTCACAGGGACACACACACATACACACCCTATAGGGACAGATGCACTCACCCCACAGGGACACACACACAACACAAAGAGACACACACAACAGAGACACACACCACACAGACCCCCCCCCCCACAGGGACACACACATACACACCCTATAGGGGCACATGCACTCACCCCACAGGGAACACACACACACACACACACCACAAAGAGACACACACAACAGAGACACACCACACAGACCCCCCCCCACAGGGACACACACATACACACCCCAGGGACGCACACACCGCACAGACAGACACAGATGTGCACAAATCACCTCACACAACTCGCCTCATACGTGTGCTATCTTTATTTTCCAAACATAAACATCTGATTAAAAACAGCCAATGTGCAACACATGTGCCATATAGGGAATTAAGGCAGATGTCAGTCACATGAGCTGTCTATTATGTGCATGTGTGAGGTAACATATACTGCCCGGCCAGGGGGAGGGTTTACTGTTGGCTGTAGATTTATTAGGCTGCCTATAGCAACCAATCACAGCTCAGCTTCTATTTTCCTACAGGTCATTAATATGACATATTCAAATTCTATTTTGTTATAGCTAAGAGCAGTTATTTATTAACCCGCGCGTAGCCGGGTACTACAGCTAGTCTAATATATAAAGCTGAATGTGTGTATGTGTGTGTGTATGTCCGGGATTGGCATCTACACCGTCGCAACTACAGCCACAAAATATTGCACAGTCACACGTCTGGATCTCGAGAGCGTCATATGCTATGTTGTGAGGCGAAATTGTAACCCCGCACGTTCCAATTCACCAAACAATTTTGGCCCTATCTACATAATGGGGAAAAAGTGACAGTTACCAGTTGACAGTTGTGAATGAGAGGGGCTTAATGATAGCACCAAAGACTAACAGCACATACCAGCATATAGCCACTAAGGTGGGGCCCTGACATGGAATATTCACCATGCACGGGGACATGTATACACACCACATGCACACAAAGAGTAACAGCTAAGGTGGAGCCCCAACATTGGATACTCACCAGCAATACAAACACACACACCACAAAGACAGAAATAACACAGAGACACAGACAATCCCCCCACAGGGATACACACACATACACACCCCATAGGGACACACGCACTCACCTCACAGGGACACACACACCACAGGGACATACACACATACACACCCCACAGGGACACAAAGACGCACACACCCCAAAGGAAAACACAGACCCCATAGGAATGGACACACACTACAGAGACACCCCTCCCCCCACAAGGACACAGGGACACCCCTCCTCCCCAAAAGGACACACACCACAGGGACCCCCCCACAGGGACACACGCACACCACTGGGACACACACACATCCCAGGGACACACACCCCAGGGACACACACACACCACACAGACATACACAGATGTGCACAAATCGCCTCACACAACGCGCCTCATACGTCTGGTATCTTTAATTTCCAAAAATAAACATCTGATTAAAAACAGCCAATGTGCAACACATGTGCCATATAGGGAATTAAGGCAGATGTCAGTCACATGAGCTGTCGTTTATGTGTATGTGTGAGGTAATATATACTGCCCGGCCAGGGGGAGGGTTTACTGTTGGCTGGCGATTTACTAGGCTGCCTATAGCAACTAATCACAGCTCAGCTTCTATTTTCTTACAGGTCATTAATATGACATATTCAAATTCTATTTTGTTATAGCTCACATCAGTTATTTATTAACCCGGGCGTAGCTGGGTAGTACAGCTAGTATTTATATATAAGCACACTTGTTTCGTAGAATCATTATCTGAGGTCTTCCACATGCAATCATCACAACTGCACCATCTAGCATTACACCCACATATTTACTGATTAGTTGAAAGCTGGAAAAATAACCAACAATAAATCCATGGGGTCTGTGCAAATCTTTATTATTATCAGATGACGTGTCTGATAGAACAATGATTTAACTGTTTGTCACCTTTACCCAAGGTTTTCTGTCCTCACTTAGGCCATGTTCTAGGATTTATTCAAATCCCCTACAGTGTGGGTAGTCAAGAAAATATTAGGACCAAGAATGTGTATCTGTCATACTGAAAGTATGCTGAGCAAGAGCAGGTAATGGGATGGTAATGAAGCAATTTCATCGTTAATGAGGTGGAGCCTAGTGACGGGGTTGAGGCCGCAGTTTAAGCAAGTCAAGGTTACATTCATACTCATCCTTCTAATGACAAGGGATGGGAAAGAACTGTGACTTCTGACTGTATTAAATGGTTTTCTTATTATTCATGAGAAAGCTATTACATTTCATATCACAGTAACAGCAGCAATTGGGACATTCAAATAGTGCAGATGATAGACTTAATTTCCAGCAAATGGCCTGAAGTTATTTTTGTTTTGACAGATTTCACATTGCTTTAGATATATATATTTTATGGCTTGAATCCCTTTCATTCTTAAAGGTCTGAAGATCTTTTACAAATGAATATTCAACCTTCTGTGACAACCATTTATACACAAGCAAACTGTCTTATGAATATTTTATTTATTTCTATAAATATATGTTGTAGTTTTTTTTAAAAGTGGAAAATGTATCACATAAACACTGATAGGGTATGTGCACACATTTAGTATTTGGTGCGGAAATTTCTTCACCATTTCTGTATCTCTTGGCAGGAAAAACACATTTACCCTGGGGTATATTGGGTATATTCAGTTCCTTGTGTGCAAGGTGTATTCTTTGTATGGTTGGGCTCCAATGTGGAATTGATACTCTGATGAGTTTTAATTTCTTGAGGATGATGTTATGTCCTATTTCTTTTTTTTTTTTTTTTTTTTTTTTTTAAACCTCTTTTTATTCTGAATTTTCATTAATAAAGTATTGCAAACAATAGACATAAACAACATCATAAGTGCATACATTTGTATAAATATAATGTCATATTCTAATCAAGAAGTGCTACACAAGATATCATATTTCGCTCTCAAAATTGGACACAGGTTATCAGATATCATATTTCAAGGTTAACCCATCAACCCACTAGCAATTCTACTTACAACTTCAGTTTTCCCAAGGATCCCCCTAAATCTTCCAATAGATACCATGAGGTTCCTCTAAGTGGGTATATTATCTGTCGAATCTCCTCATACGACATTTGGGACTCCATAAAACCCCTCCATTTTCCCATGAACGCTTTGGTGTTGCTTTCTTTGTCTCGGGGAACCTCTCTCCTATCTACTTCTAGTGCCTTTTTTAGTCCCATTACCACCTCTGATTTCCCCGGCATATCTTGTCTAATCCAGTATGCTAATAACATACGTTTTGCTAGTAAAATTAAAACATGAGCCACCTTCAGCCCCGCACCCCTGCCTTGTGGTATCTCCAGATCCTGAAATATCCATATTTTCGGGATTAATTCAAAGGTAAGCTTACTCACTTGTGCACAAAGTTCACTAATCATGATCCAGAATTCCTGTACCCTCGAGCAGTTCCATATACCGTGAATCATGTCTGTCTTAACTTGATCACATTTAGGACAACTATTTTTTCTATCAGGGTTGGTTGCTGATGTTGGTATATTGAAGCCATATATTAATCCATGTATTATACGGAAATGTGAATCGCGCCACTGCT
This sequence comes from Allobates femoralis, assembly GCA_033576535.1. NCBI lineage: Eukaryota > Metazoa > Chordata > Amphibia > Anura > Aromobatidae > Allobates > Allobates femoralis. The sequence continues at coordinate 56,207 of JARQOC010000115.1, forward strand.
TGTTTAATACGTTGTGTCTTACTTTATTCCAACCCGCCAAGATAATATCGTCCGCCGTTTCGCACTCTAGGAACCTGCGCCACTTTTTAAAGGGTGACGATATTCCTCTAGGTAGTAATGTTTCTCTTAATGTCCCATAGATCTCGGATATTGTGAGTTGATATGTATCCAATGCTAAAAGCCTATCCCAGGTATTACGTTTAACCTCATTTGTCAAGTCTCTCAAGTTGGTCATGATGTGGTGTTTCAGTTTCCTGCACGTCTCCCAGGTTGTAGGTCTCTAGCACCTCGTCTTTTGTCATCCACCTGCCCTCCGATATGTGCATCAAATCACCCATCTTGTGTATCCCTTTCTGTCTCCACTTAGAAAAGAGAGCATTTTCTCTCCCCATTGGAAAGTCTGGAAAGGCCCAAGGAACAAGATATTTGGACACCTTCCAAGATAGGCCACATTTCTTCCTAACCGCCTTCCAGGACAAGATAGTGTCTCGGAAGACTGCTGAGAGTTTTATATGAGCCGGTAAACCCGATATTGACGTATGGAGTAGTGAGCACCTCTCCCAAGGCGCACAATATGCCATCTCTAACCTTTTGTCCGAATATCTTTCTGAATTTTTAAACCACTCCACTACATGTCTGAGGAGACAGGCCAAATTGTACCCTCTAATGTCAGGGAAATTTGTTCCCCCTTTTTCCTTCCCTCGGTTCATGATTCCCAGTCTCAATCTAGACTTTTTGCCCTTCCATAAAAATTTTGTGAATGCTCTGTTTATTCTGGCTACATCTGCCCTTTTTAGTAGCAGAGGTAGAGTCTGTAAAGGATATAAGAGTCGAGCAAAACTGATCATCTTCACTAGATGACTTCGACCTAGCAGTGATAATGGTAGATCTGTCCATTTTTTTAATTCCTTCTCGATTTTTTCAATGAGTGGGCCATAATTAAGGGTATATATCTGTTCCGACGTCCTTCCCAGTCTCAACCATAGGTATTTGACGTAAGTGGGCGCTATCGGTATACCCAACTTTCCTATTGACCCTCCTATGTCCCCCCCCCCCTCTTATTTTCAGTAATTCACACTTTTTCCTGTTCAACCTGAAACCCGAGAAACCACCGTAGCATTCTATCATATTTAAAAGTGTAGGGAGGTCACGAGCTGGATTGTTCATGAATGATATAATATCGTCTGCAAATAAGGCAGACCTCAGTTTCTGTTCCCCTTCTGAAATGCCTTCAAAGGGGGTACAGTTGTTTATGTATCGTACCAGAGGCTCTATAGCCAGGTCAAACAGGAGCAGTGATAACGGACACCCCTGTCTTGTACCCTTCTGCAGGGGAAATGTGGGGGATATAAATCCCGGCGTACGAACCCGAGCTGTCGGATTGGAGTACAGGGATTTTAGGTATTGTCGAAATCTCCCCTGCACACCAATGCGATCCAGTACTAGTCCCAGCCATGGCCACCTCACATTATCAAATGCTTTTTCTGCGTCTAGTGTGACCATGGCTGGGTCTCCTCCCCCCTTTTTATTCCCGAATCGAACCGCATCTAGTGCCAAAAGGGCTTTACGCACATTTGTTACTGCCGACCTCCCTTTAATAAATCCCGTTTGGTGATTTTCAATTAAGTCTGGCAGCACCCTTGCTAATCTATCCGCCATACGTTTGGATAATATTTTAAGGTCTAAATTGATTAAGGATATGGGCCTATAATTTGCTGGATCATCTCCACCTCCCTCCTCTTTTGGTAGCACTTTAATATAAGCCATATTCATGGCATCTGATATGGGTTCTCCCGAAAGTATGTTATTGTAAAGACCAGTTAATGTCGGGGTCACTTCCTCTCTTAAAATTTTATAAAATTCCCCTGTATAACCGTCCGGTCCTGGAGCTTTTCCGTTGCCCAAATTCTTTATTGTTCGGTCAACCTCTTCTTCTGTTACTGGTCTGTTTAAATCATCTAGATCAAGTTCCGTGACAGGGGTAAGGGGCACCCTTGCTAGCCAGTCTATCCCCTCCTGATTAGACGCGTCCGAGGTCTCATAAAGCCTTCTATAATAATCCCCTAATATGGAATTTATTTCCTTAGGAGTTGTTGTGATGAGTCCCCCTTTTCCACATAAAGCTCTGATCGGATTGGGTAATCTCCGTCCTTTTGCTAAACCCGCCAACAGCCGCTCCGCCTTATCTCCAAACCTATTGAGGTCTGTTTCTAGTTGACCTTTTACCAATTCTTCTCTCCTACTGGCCCATAGCTCAAAATCACTTTTGGCTTCCACCCAGGCTTTTTTGTCTCTGGGATCTTGTGATTGTCTAAACAACCTGTAAGTGGATGACACTTTTTCACTGGCTGTTGTGTATCGTTCCCTTATAGATTTTTTTTGTTTGGAGGTGTGGGCCAGTACGAGACCTCTTATCACTGCTTTTCCCGTTTCCCAAAAGAGACGATGATCGTCTTTGTGCTCTATGTTGTCAGAAGTGAAACTACTCCACCATTCTTTCAACTTGGTCTTGAATTCTCCTTCCTTTGCCAAGTATGAGGGGAACCTCCATAAGAAATCCGTTCCTCTCTGATGCGTCTCTGCTATTTCAATACATATCGGGCTATGGTCAATGATGACCATGTTCTCTAATGTGGCATTTTCTGTCCTCCGCCATAGCTGCTCGGACGCCAGAAAGAGATCAATGCGCGACCATGAGCCATGCGGGTGAGAGAAGTGGGTGTAATCTAATTCTTGCGGGTGCATCACTCTCCATACGTCAATTAACCCCGTCGTCTCCAAGAGCTCTACAAGGTCACCTCTGTTTTTGGTTAATAGTGTCTGCCCGCCCCTCCCACCCCCTTTTTTCCTATCCATATCTTCCATCACCACTTCATTAAAGTCTCCTCCAATCAAGACGTTAGTCTCCCTATCTCCCAAAATGGATATGGACAAGTCTGTGAAAAATTGGGTTCTGGAGGCATTGGGAGCATACATATTGTATATGCTAAGTTGTTGGTCCTGAAGCTGCAACACCACATGCAATCTTCTCCCATCTGAGTCCTGGGATACTGATATTAATTTGTAGGCTAAATGTTTATTGAGTAAGGTCAACAACCCTGCCTTTTTATCAGGGGCACCTGAAATCCAACCTGCCCCCACCCATAACTTCTGCATATACTTCAACTCGTGTGACTGGAGGTGTGTCTCCTGAAGAAGAGCTATATCAGCCTTCAATTTTTTTAGATGGCGTAATATCATATAGCGCTTATTGGGAGACCTCAGACCCTTCACGTTCCATGAGATTATTCGTAGCATTGCTTAAGTTCCTCCTTCCCCTCGCACCCTGTGTCCTTCTTGTAGACTAAATTCGTCAACTTTGTCACCCCTATTTTTCCAACACCAGGGGGAAAATGTGTGAATATCTGAGATATGTAACTGGGAGCTTTTTGCGACACAAACAAATAACCATACAATAATCCCCTAAGAACATCAACCACCCCCTTTTTTCCCATACTCAAGGAGTACTTAGTTTGTTCCCCTCCCCTCCTTGGATAAATAAACCTTCTCGTGACTTCCCTTTTACTGTAAAAGACAGCAGCTCCCCGTGCCTTTTAGATATAGCATTTACTTTTAACTTCCAACCCCCCACCTCTCCACCCAAACGATCAACTCTTGTCTTCAACATCTATGCCCCCCTCTTTCCGCCAGCACAAACCAATTGGTGAGTCACAGGGAAATTATAGTCCTCCCTTTTTGCAGAACGCTTCGGTCCAGGGTTCGCCAGTACATCTTTGACATTCTCACAATATCCTGTGATCTATATAACAGCGGAACCTAGGACAAAACACAAAGTACAAGGGACAGTAGAGAGAGAGAAAAAAAAAAAAAAAACACCAAAGCAAAACATAACACACTCTTCCTTTCCCTTGCTTCTTCTTTCTCCCCTTTTCTCCTTCCTTTTAGGGATGGAAATGTCGACAAAGGAATGTGGATCCTACTGGTAAATGCTTGACCTCACTCGTCCAACTGTAGCGTATTGACCATCTCCTCTTCCTTTCCCTTTTTTCCCTCTCCTTCCCTCCCTCTAACCAGTGTTATTCAATCTCTTCAGAAAAGCGCGTATCGTCTCTTCGTCGTCTGTTCCCATCTTGCTTCTGCCATCTCTGTCCTCTGCCGTCCTTGTATGCTAGTCCTTTTCCCTCTATATTGGACGCCACCTTCTCCGCATAGGTATGCTGTGGTAGGGGTGCCTGTGATCCATTTGTTACGGATGGCGGTAGTGATCCCTGTGGAGGCATTGGCTCCTGCTGGAGATAGTTCATGGCCGCCTTGGCATTTATGAACGATAGCATATCACCCTGAGCATTCCTGAATCGTAGCATCGCAGGGAAAGCTAATTGAAACCTTATGCTTCGCTTATATAGGATGGTACAAGCTGCACTGAAGGATTTTCTTTTGCGCGCCACCTCTGCCGAGTAGTCCTCATATAGTCTGACTCTATGGCCCTGCAGGACTAGCGGGATCCTCCTGGATCTAAATTCTCTCAGTATGGCCTCCTTATCTTTATAGTCCAGGAATTTGGCTATGATCTGGCGTGGGCCATCTTTCGGGTCCTTCGGGGGTCCTATTCTGTGTGCCCTTTCCACTTTACATTGTCGCCGTAATCCCATAACTTTCGGTAGCTCTGTCTCCCAGATCGAGTCTAACTGACCTGGTAAGAAAGTCTCTGGCAAGCCGACCATCCTGAGGTTATTTCTCCTGGAACGATTTTCCAAATCGTCTACTTTTTCCTCAGTGTATGCTGAGTGCTTTTGTAGGGCTGCTATATGTCGTTCCATGATTACAATCCTGTCCTCGGCCTCTCCCAGCCTCCTCTCTGCCTCCTGCAGCCTCTCTCCATGTTGCTCTGTAGTTTGCCTGAGCCCAGATAAAGCTTCTGCTACAGTGTCTTTCAGGGCTGATGTATCTGCCACGATATATGGGGCTATTGCTTTGGCCAGTTGAGCTACATCAATGGGGCTTTTAATGTAAGCCTCCTCTTTCCCCTCCATTATCTCCTTTTGCTGCAGCTCCCCCAGCTGGGTGTCGTTCTCCCATCCCTCCTCCAGTACCTCCGAAGAGAATATGTACTGCTCCGCTTCTTCTTTGTCTCTCCCTGCATCTCCTCGTTCAGCTGCTGGGCTGTGCCGGTTCTCCTCCACTTCTCCCTCTTCAGTTATGGTATCGCGGCCTCCATTGAGGCTGTCACTCCCCGCTGTGTGTAATCTGCCTCCTCCTGCGGCCGCCATTTTCGCTGAGTGCCCGCACTTTTTCCCGCTCTGCGGGCCCGCCGTCTCCTCTCGTCCCGAGCTCCTCAGGACATAGCGGTCTAGGGTCCCTGTTGATTTGGGAGTCCCCTCCATGCCTCTGGGTACGTTCTGGGGCATCGGTCCCCGTAATGCTAGCGGTTAAGCGGCGCGGTCTCCGGATCGTCTCGTTCAAGCTGCCATGTCCTCAGAGCCGGAACCGGAAGTCGTCCTATTTCAATGATGTTCGTGAATCATGCAGTTGGGTTTGAGTTGAACTTGGAGATAAACCGGAGTCTTGCTCAAAGGTCCTGATTGCTGCTTCTTTGAGTTTCCTTTGTTTGTTCTTGGAAACTTCTAGTTATATAGGGGTTACTTGAAGTGTCAGATGGTGCGATAGAACATCGACGTAGTTTTAATATATTCATGGTATGGGATGGGTCACCTGAAGAATTCTCACGTTTTGTGGATCACCTTAACAATACAAACACTTTTAACATGAAATTCACATCAGTGTTTGGTGGCAATACTTTGGAATTCCTAGATGTCAAGTTGAATATTTTCAATGTTAAGATTCAAAGAGAGGTCTTCAGGAAAGCAATAGCAAAGAACGCTCTCTTGTGCTATGACAGTGCTCACTCATACCATGTTAAATGTTCCCTTCCTTACAGTCAGTTTCTGAGACTTAAAAGAATCAACAATGACACCACGAGACTTAAGAGACAAGTTTCGGATCTCAGGGATAGATTTCTAGCCAGGGGTTACCCCCCAATCTTGTTTGCTATGGCACACAGTAAAGCCTTCGGCTCCTCTCTGGATCACTGGACCACTCTCCAGGCAGACTGATGCATGCAGAGACTGCAGGGTGCAGGGCTGTGAGCAGACTTGTGGAGCACATGGGAAGAGACCAGGCCTACAGCCGTGGACTGATAAAAAGTCAGTGAATGGAGTCTGAGAGTGCTTCATTAGAACTTTTCTGAGGAAGCAGTCTCTCACAGGCCCTGTGTGGACTGACTACAGGCCGTGTGTGAGGACAGTGACACCTCAAGACTTCCTCCGCTAACATTACTCCTGCTCTAATACAGAACACCAATGACTGTCTAACCGCAGTCTCCAATATCATGTCCGCTCTCTATCTGAAACTCAGCCTTTCCAAAACTGAACTTCTTTTGCTCCCACCCTCTGCCAACCTCCCTAAACCTGACATCTCTCTCTCGGTGTGCGGCACCACGATAACGCCAAGTCAGCAGGCTCGCTGTCTCGGTGTTATGATGGACACTGATCTCTCCTTCACCCCATATATAGAATCTCTCACCCGCTCCTGTCGCTTGCACCTGAAAAATATCTCCAGAATTCACCCTTTCCTCACCATAGAAACAACTAAAACCCTAACCGTGGCCCTGATTCATTCCCGCCTTGACTACTGTAATTCTTTATTAGCTGGCCTCCCCCGCAGTAAGCTTTCCCCTCTCCAGTCTATCCTCAATGCAGCAGCCAGGATCACTTATCTAGCAAACCGTTACTCAAATGTTTCTGCTCTGTGCCAGTCACTGCATTGGCTACCCGTACACTATAGAATCCAATTCAAATTGCTCATTGTCACCCGCAAAGCTATTCATGGTGCGGTACCTCCTTACCTCTCCACCCTCATCTCTGTCTACCACCCCACCCGTCCCTCACTGCAGCGTGGGATGCCTGTGTCAGTCCTCACTGTCACTCTTGCATTCTATTCATGAAACAGAAGGCTCAGGGTGGCCAGCGCTCATTGTCTGAGCCAATCCTGAGTCTCCTGTTTCATAAATAGAATGCAAGAGTGACAGTAAGGACTGACACAGGCATCTCCCGCGGCAGCGCTCAATCTGATTGGTTGCTGTGTTCAGCAATGGCGCCAGATATACCTGTTTCCCCGAAAGTAAGACACCCTTTTCTTTAACTTTTTTGCTCCAAAAATGCACTATGTTTTATTTTCAGGGGATGTCTAATTTTGCCATTATCTAACTCCAAAAATTTAAAACTCCCATGCCGCCCCCAATATCTCCACCATCCCCTTGCAGCACCAAATATACCCATGCAAAGCATCCCCCCACAGGTCCTATTTTTGGGGAAACAGGGTAAAATACACTGAGCGCTGCTTTTTTAAATATGGCGCCATGGCGGCCAATGAGAGACGTAGAATTCAAACCGCGTGCCAAGCCGCACTAATTCTCTGATTGGTTGCCGTGGCCGCAGCGAAAAATCAGCAAAGCGGCGCGGCTTGGTGAGAAATATGAATCCCGTGATGCTGATTGGTTGCAGCTCTCAGCAGCTTCGCTGATTGGTCGCTGCGGTCACAGCGACCAATCAGAGATGCAGCTCGGCTTGGTGCGCAGTTTGAATGCTGCGTCATAGTGTGACGCAGATCATTCCTGTTTACAAGGCTGTTAGTGTGACGAACTTCTCTCCAGTCTACAAGGTCTGTCAGTCAGTGTGACGCACTTCACTCCTGTCTACCAGCCTGTCCGTCAGTGTCACAAATTTCACTCCTGGCTATAAGGCTGTCAGTCAGTGTCACAAACTTTACACCTGTCTACAAGACTGTCAGTCAGTGTGACGTCCTTAACTCCTGTCTACAAGGCTGTCGGTCATACTGTGATGAACTTTACTCCTGTTTACTAGGTCTGTCAGTCAGTGTGACATCCTTCACTCCTGTCTACAAGGCTGTCAGTCATTGTGACGCACTTCACTCCTGTCCACAAGGTTGTCAGTCAGTGTGATGAAGTTCACTCCTGTCTATAAGCTGTCAGTCATAGTGTGCTGTTCTTCAGTCATATATACATATTCTAGAATACCCGATGCGTTAGAATCGGGTCACCATCTAGTAGATAAATAAATGGTAAATGTAACCACCACTATAGCTCTGTATTAAAAGCCATAATTTTATCCATTAACAGTTCATGTGTTACAATGGCACCACCACACAAGTTCCATAGATGAACTACCAAGAAAACCTACAGGGTCCTAACCATTTTAGGGTAACCAGAAAGGTCACAGGTTAAACTAAGAGCCAATATACATTTTTTATAGGTCACCAAAGATATCAACTTGAAAATGGAATATACCCAACAAACACTGACAATCACCAGTCAAGGAAACAAATTATGTCTGCATACAGATGCAATTTTTAATTTTCATTTCTAGTGTAAACCACTTTTTAACAATTTTAAGATAAACTTAACCAAGGAAATAAACATCCTGAAGGAGGGTTAACTATTATCCGCTGTGCATCACTTTATTCTATTTTTTATGTCATTGCTAAGGGGTTACTGTTAGCGCTGGGGCTAACTCAATCTAATATTTACAAGTCATGTCAATTTCTTTGTACCCTACCATTTTAACTATTTCATTTTTGCTTAATGAGCAAAATAGAGCTGTGCTTGTGATGAATGAGCTGGCATGGATGTCGAGCACTTTGGACTGCAATGATTGATCTGTTTTGGCTTTGCAGCTGAAATGTAATTAGAGCTAAACTAAAAAGAATAAAAGTGAGATTGTTGGTCTACTTCCATATGTATCCTTCTAAATAAGATAATTTTTTTTGTCGAATACCAGTGCCAGCTTATTAAAATCATATACAACTACAGAAGCCTAAAAAATGACCTTTCACAGGATACTAATAGAATTAATTAAAACCGGAATACATTACGTAAGAAAATAACTCACCATATTGTTACCTGCAATGGAATGGCACAAGAGGTCAAGGGTTGTGAGGTTTATGTACCCTTCCATAACCTCTTCCTAATGGCCCACTTTTCTTTCTGAATTTCATTACATCGACTTGCACAGAATAATAAAGATTTCATCAACTCTTTACCCCTCAGGCAAATCATTCTGAACATTTTCTCCACGGTGACTGAGTCAGCTCACGTAATTATGCATATAACAAATCTGTAGATTCTTTGAGAGAAGGAGGAAAAGAGAGAATCAAACTGTAACTTGTGGTCAGTAGCTGATGTCTGAGCCTAGGTTTAGCCGATGTATATTTTTACTTTCCTGTAATAGGTAATACTGTATTGCACTTTTGGATCTTAACTTTTTATTAGAAAATGTTTATTTGTGTGTATGTATGTGTACATCTGTATATTATATATGTACACAGTCAATGCTGAAAGTGTTGCTACCCTTTATAAAAATATAAGTATTTCTCTCAGAAATTATTGCAAATTGCAATTGCACATGTTTTGTTATACAGATGTTTATTTTATTTGGACATACATGAACACAAAACCCTAAATGGGCTAGAAAAATTGTTGCACCCTCAACTGAATATTTGGTTACAAGCCCTTTGGAATAAAGAACTGCAATTAATCACTTCCTATAAACATCAGCAAGCTTCTTACACTCTCAAGAATAATTTTGGACTAGTCTTTTGCAGGCAGTTCATATTTGAAGGATACCTTTGCCCAACAGTAGCAAGCATTCAAGACAACTCAGGTCTCTTCTTCAGGTGTAATAACGACACAAATTCTTAACACACACATATACACACATATGCAGGGTTAAATTAGCAGGGCATAGTGGTCTTTGTTGGGAGGGGGGAAGAGCATCTGGGGCAGTAAACCTCAGAGTTCAGAGATAAAATGTGATAGCATTATTGTCCTTTGATTTGTTGTAGGTCCAAGATTTGACTGTCTCCTCAACTTATGTAACCACATGTATACAACTGATGGAAAAAGACATAAATCCATGTGACACATTCATTCCTGCTCTGAATGTGTCAATATTCCTAGACTCTTCTGTCTTTTTGGGATTTGAAATTACCTTTCAAAACTATAGTGCAATCTGAGAGTCCTCAGTGGTTGATACCTTTTAATGGCTAACTGAAAAGACGGTAAACATAGCAAGCTTTCGGGACACTGTGGCCCCTTCGTCAGGCTGGTAAGTGTCCCAAAAGCTTGCTATGTTTACCAACTTTTCAGTTAGCCATTAAAAGGTATCAACCAATGAGGACTCTCAGATTGCAATATTTTTTTCTATCTACTGGCTAACACGGTATAAATATTCTTTACCTTTCAAAACTACTCTTTTCATATCCATTATGGTGTGATCAGGGCTACAGAAATGTTTAGGCACAGGTAAATTTGTCCTTCTTTCTTCTATTGTGTGGTGATGAGAATTCATTCTTGTTCAAATTTTCTGCCCTGTCTCCCCTACATACAGATTCTCACTCATACATTTTGTACATGTGGCGCCCCTGCAAACAGGGTGGCCACAGGGTGATCTGCAGCCAGACGAGGTAAGACGGTCGACAACCACACACCACACACTCCGACCCTAAGCCGCTGACTCTATGTAGGGCAAGGGGTGGTGGGAGTTTAGAGAAGTGTGGGTGGAGAGAAAGGTAGAACCCGGACAAGTGGGTGGAGGAACAGTATTAAAAACACTGGAACACTAAGTTGGAGGAGTTGATTCCCAGGATTAGAGGTTTCCTGGAGTCAGTATACCCAGGAGAGGACTCGCTCTAGAGAGAAAGGTGAGGGAAGAAGCACCACAAGCAGACACAACCCACAGCTGAACACTAAAGAATAGTGGGAGAACAACAGGCCCGGCAGCCATCACTAAAAGGAAAGGAAAGTACCCGGTCAGCTCAAAAGTGCCTGAGACTGTTTATTGCTAAACTGCAGCATAACCCCCACCTGTGGAGCCACCTGTCCCTGCGTGCTGGCTCGAGAAGTTGCAGGAGAACATCCGGTGCAGCATCCAGAGTACACAGCCCCCACTACACCTGTCCCGTGGACACCCAGCCCTACCTGTGGGGGGCTTACCATCAACGATGTCCCTCATCACCGGTCCCCAGCAGGAATACTGCAGCAGTGGTCACCCTGACCACATACTACAGGTGGTGTCACAAAAAACTCTTTCACCTCCCTTGCAAATACCCCTTTTTATTGCCGCATCTGGGACAATGGGACTGGGCAATGGCACCTTGACACCCCAGAGACAGTAGAGCCCAGTCCTGAGTACCCCAGTCTCTGTGGGTGCATCATATATATAATTAAATACACCACATTGCTTGTGGTGTAACTTAAGGTACCTGGGATCTTGTAGTCCTAAAGTGAGCTTAGAATCTTTATCTTGTCCATTGTCATTATAAATGGACAGGTTTTGCACTTTCTCTGTTTGCAAGTGTTCCTGTTGTTGTTGGAGACGACAGAGAGCTTCTGACAATGATGCTTTTTAGATTCCGGAGTTGTCTAAAACACAGAAGAGGGGGGTTTGGAAATGTTGATTTAGTCAGGCATCTTTTTGTAGTAGTGGTTGTAGTTTTGGTGCAGCTACTCTTAACACCTCAAGAATCTTTGTACTCCAATATCCCACACCAGAATGGATTAAATGCCTGCAAAGTCTTCCTGGAAAACACAGGGATTGATGCTGATTCTGTGGTGATATTTACATAATTCATCCTCACCCACAACTACTGTAATTTTTGCATTATAAGATGCACTTTTGTTGCCCCAAATTTTGGGGGAAAGTGGGGGGGGGGTGTCTTATAATGTGAAACAATACTGTTGTGCTGTGGGAGAGGGGGGAACTCTGGAGCGGTGTCCGGGGGCTGTCAGGAGGCTTTCAGGAGGCTGCAGCAGCGGCCCCGTGGTCACATGGGCTGCTCATTATCTCCTGTAATATGCACTGCTTCCCGCTGTCAATCACCAGCGGGAGCAGCCCATATTACAGGAGCGAGACCGCAGCTTAGGGGCTACGGTCCCGTGTGGATAGTCAGTGCTTTCCACGCAATGAAAGCCCATCTTGACCCATCTTAAGATCCTTGATGGAGGAGCGGAGGTTCTTGGCCAAAATCTCCAGGTAGGCCGTGCTATCCATCTTCCCATGGATGCGGACCAGATGGCCAGGCCCCTTGGCTGAGAAACAGCCCCACAGCATGATGCTGCCACCACCATGCTTGACTGTAGGGATGGTATTCTTGGGGTCGCATGCAGTGCCATCCAGTCTCCAAACGTCACGTGTGTGGTTGGCACCAAAGATCTCGATCTTGGTCTCATCAGACCATAGAACCTTGAACCAGTCTGTCTCAGAGTCCTCCAAGGAATCATGAGCAAACTGTAGACGAGCCTTGACATGACGCTTTGAAAATAAAGGAACCTTACGGGCTCGTCTGGAACAGAGACCATTGCGGTGGAGTACGTTACTTATGGTGTTGACTGAAACCATTGTCCCCACTGCCATGAGATCTTCCCGGAGCTCCTTCCTTGTTGTCCTTGGGTTAGCCTTGACTCTTCGGACAAGCCTGGCCTCGGCACGGGAGGAAACTTTCAAAGGCTGTCCAGGCCGTGGAAGGCTAACAGTAGTTCCATAAGCCTTCCACTTCCGGATGATGCTCCCAACAGTGGAGACAGGTAGGCCCAACTCCTTGGAAAGGGTTTTGTACCCCTTGCCAGCCTTGTGACCCTCCACGATCTTGTCTCTGATGGCCTTGGAATGCTCCTTTGTCTTTCCCATGTTGACCATGTATGAGTGCTGTTCACAAGTTTCGGGAGGGTCTTAAATAGTCAGAAAAGGCTGGCAAAAGAGATAATTAATCCACACATGTGAAGCTCATTGTTATTTGTGCCTGAACTACTTCTTAATACTTTAGGGGGACCAAACAGAATTCTGGTGGTTTGAGGGGTTGAATAATAAATGACCCTCTGAATTAACTTTTAACGCTTTAAAAAAAAAAAATTTTTTGTGGCACTGCATTTCCCACTTCCAGGCTGATCTACAGTCCAAATGTCACAATGCCAAGTTAATTCCGCATGTGTCAACCAGCTAAATCTGCAGGGGGTTGAATACTACTTGTAGGCACTGTACCAGATTGGAGGACATATATACTGATTGTAAGACGGACACTGGCATTATAAGGCGAACCCCATTTAACATTAAAAATGATTTTTTTTCTCTTTTCCTTCATCAAATGTGGGGCTGAGTCTTATAATCCGGTGCATCTTATAAAGCGAAAAATACAGTACATTACATTTGAGGATAAAACATATATGTACAGGAGACTGGCACAGCAATGGGAAGCAAAATGGCACCACAATATGCAAATCTTTTTATGGCATCCACAACCACAGCATGAACAAGAAATAAAGCATTTCTGGTAGTATTATTACAACATACAATATAACTGTCATAAATGACTTGCACATACAAGAATAATAATAATAATAATCATTTTTATTTTTATAGCGCCAACATATTCTGAGGTACTTTACAATTCAGAGGGTATACGATACAATACAATACAATAATATATCATAAAATACAATACAATATGAGACAATACAAATATAATATAATATAAACCATATGAGACAAAAATTGGATAAATACATCACTGAGTCCATTAGGAGTGAGGTCCCTGCTCGCAAGGTTATAATCTACTAGCTGTAGTACCCGGCTATGCCCGGGTTAATAAATAACTGCTGTTAGCTACAACAAAATAGAATTTGAATATGTCATATTAATGACCTGTAGGAAAATAGAAGCTGAGCTGTGATTGGTTGCTATAGGCAGTCTAATAAATCTACAGCCAACAGTAAACCCTCCCCTGGCCGGGCAGTATATGTTACCTCACACATACACATAATAGACAGCTCATGTGACTAACATCTGCCTTAATTCCCTATATGGCACATGTGTTGCACATTGGCTGTTTTTAATCAGATGTTTATGTTTGGAAAATAAAGATAGCACAGTATGAGGCGAGTTGTGTGAGGTGATTTGTGCACATCTGTGTCTGTCTGTGTGGTGTGTCTTTCCCTGGGGTGTGTATGTGTGTCCCTGTGGGGTGAGTGCATGTGTCCCTATAGGGTGTGTATATGTGTGTGTCCCTGTGGGGGAGTCTGTGTGTTGTGTGTGTGTATCTGTGTTGTGTGTGTCTCTTTGTGTGTGGTGTGTGTCCCTGTGGGGTGAGTGCATGTGTCCCTATAGGGTGTGTATGTGTGTGTGTGTGTCCCTGTGGGGGGTGTCTGTGTGGGGTGTGTGTGTCTCTGTGTTGTGTGTGTCTCTTTGTGGTGTGTTTGTGTGTCCCTGAGGGGTGAGTGCATGTGTCCCTATAGGGTGTGTATGTGTGTGTGTCCCTGTGGGGGGGGTCTGTGTGGTGTGTGTGTGTCTCTTTGTGGTATGTGTCCCTGTGGGGTGAGTGCATGTGTCCCTATATGGTGGCTATGTGTGTGTGTCCCTGTGGGGGGGGGGTCTGTGTGGTGTGTGTTATGTGCGTCTCTTTGTGGTGTGTGTGTCCCTGTGGGGTGAGTGCATGTGTCGCTATAGGGTGTGTGTGTGTTCCCTTGGGGGTGTGTGTGTCTCTTTGTTGTGTGTGTCTCTTTGTGGTGTGTGTGTGTTTGTTCGAGTGCGTGGTGAGTATCCAATGTTGGGGCTGCACCTTAGCGACTATACACTTGCTGTTACTCTTTGTGTGCGTGTGGTGTGTATACATGTCCCCTGCATGGTGAATATCTCATTGGGACCCCACCTTAGTGACTAATGCTGGTATGTGCTGTTAGTCTGGTGCTACATTAAGCCCCTCTCATTCACAACTGTCAACTGGTAACTGTCATATTTTCCCCATTATGTAGATAGGGGCAAAATTGTTTAGTGAACTGGAACGCGCGGGGATAAAATTTCGCCTCACAACATAGCCTATGACGTTTTCGGGGTCCAGACGTGTGACTGTGCAAAATTTTGTCTCTATAGCTGGCAGTTGTCGATTTTCCTCCCACACGTTTCCTTTCCCTTTTTCCCCATTATATAGATAGGGCCAAAATTGTTTGGTGAATTGGAACGCGCAGGGTTAAAATTTCGCCTCACAACATAGCCTATGACGCTCCCGGGGTCCAGACGTGTGACTGTACAAAGTTTTGTGGCTGTAGTTGCGACGGTGTAGATGCCAATCCCGGATATACACACATACACACATTCAGCTTTATATATTAGATGAGGAATAGGGGAGGCACAAAAGGTAATAGTAACAAATGCTGTCATATATGATCAACCTATCAATATAATAAATAGGGGATTCACATAATGCTGCATGAACCTTTCACCAGCCAGGATCTGTACAAGTATAGATAAAGTGCTATAAAATGCATGAAGGTGTATAAAGATGATTCAAGAAGCTAGATTTGGAGAAGGACTGGATGGGAATATTTACATAGATACAATACAATAAATAAGGCAAAAATAAAAATGACCCTGCTCAAAAGATCCATCAATCTGCAACGGGATTGGAGCTACACAAGCTACAGGGGTTATTACAGTGATGGTCAAGGCATTTTGATGAAGAAGGGGATAGAAATAAAGTTGCATAAATGGTCACCAGACATGTGTGTAGAACTTTTGGGTTTGGTGGAATTTGAAGAAGAGATTATGTCAAGAAAGATGGTACTGTATATAGCCCATTCACTAAGGACTTCAATTGGGGAGCATGATAGGCCGCCTTAAAAAGATGTGTTTTTAGGGAGCGTCTGAAGCTATGGAAGTTGTGGATAGTCCTGATTTCTTGGGGTAGAGCATTCCAGAGAATTGGTGCAGCTCGGGAAAAGTCTTGGAGCCGGAAGTGGGAGGATTGGATTAGTGCACATGTTAGTCGAAGGTCATTTGTAGAACGTAGCGAACGTGTGGGGTGATAGACAGAGATGAGGGAGGAGATGTAGGGAGGTGCTGCACTGTGAAGAGCTTTCTGGGTGAGAACAAGCAGTTTTAAATGGATCCTGTAGTATATGGGCAGCCAGTGCAGTGACTGGCAGAGAGCGGAGGCATCTGAGTAATGACTGGTCAGATGGGTGATCCTGGCTGCTGCATTAAGGATGGACTGGAGAGGAGATAGTTTAGAGAAGGGGAGGCCGATTAGTAGAGAATTGCAGTAGTCAAGGCGGGAATGGATCAGGGCCACGGTAAGGGTTTTAGTTGTTTTCATGGTGAGAAAGGGGAGAATTCTAGAGATGTTCTTCAGGTGCAAGCGACAAGTGCGGATGAGAGATTGTGTATAGGAGGTGAAGGAGAGATCGGTGTCAAACATAACACCCAGACAGTGAGCCTGCTGCCTAAGCGATATTGTGGTGTCTCACACTGAGAGAGAGATCTCAGATTTAGGGAGGTTAGTGGAGGGCGGGAGCAGAAGTAGTTCAATTTTGGAAAAGTTGAGTTTCAAATAAAGAGCAGACATGATGTTGGAAACTGCAGCTAGACAGTCATTGGCGTTCTTTAATACCGAAGGGGAAAGAAAAGGGGCTGAGGTGTATAGTTGTGTGTCATCAGCATAAAGATGGTACTGGAAACCAAATCTGCTGATAGTGTGTCCCATCGGGGCCTTGTAGAGAGAGAACAGACGAGGGCCATGGAGTGAGCCTTGAGGGACCCCATTAGGAGAGAGGAAGAGTAGAGGAAGTGGAGCCAGCGAACGTTACACTGAAAGAGTGGTCGGAAAGATAGGAAGAGAACCAGGAGAGAGTGGTATCCTTTATGCCGATGGAGTGCAGCATAGAGAGAAGGAGATGGTGGTCAACAGTGTCAAAAGCTGTAGAGAGGTCAAGAAGAATAAGTGATGGCCATGACTAGGTACTCCCATAAGATTTCAGACAGAGGAATGAAAAGAATTATCAGAATGGTTGTACAGGCACCAATAACTCTCTGAGTCCAGAAAGACCTGGAATAAGCAGGTACAATTGTTTTAAAGAAAAGTATAAGTAATACTCTAAACCTGCATGACCTCTATGCTTCATCACCATGTAAGGCTTCATTGCAGAACAAAAAGCATGTTCAAGCGTGCTTAACGTTTGCTCAACAATAAGACAAGCCATAATATACAACATGTTTATGACAAAGGGCACTTCATATCACCCAAAATACACTATTCCAACAGAGAAATTTGGAGCTGAAAACATCATGGTGTGGGGCTGATATTCAGAATGCGGCACTGGCAAACTTCATATGACTGAAGAAAGGATGTAGGGACAAATATACAGAGACATTCTTGATGAAGATCTGCTGCTATGTTTCGGCAAGACAATGAGCCCAAATACCCAGCCAGAAAAATGCTAGAATAGCCCAGCAAGTCACCTGACCTGAATCCAATAGAAAATTTAACTGAAAAAACTAAAGCTCAGAAAAGGCCTTTAAAACTTAATCCTAAAAGAGAGTCAACAAACTTCACAAAACAAAATGTTAAGCCTGTCCATCGTGGACAAAGCTCGAGGAAGACATAGATTTCGCCACCCAGTGGGACCATTTAATTTGATATTTTTGTTGTGTGTTATTTCTCAAGGCAAACACAAACTCAAATACATTATGGGAAGCTAACTTTTCCATGAGCACCTCCAAAGTCGGGATTCTAGTGTCCTTCAAAAAGGAGGTGATTAATTTTTTTTGCAGCCATCAGTATATGTAACAGTAAAGGTCTTTTATCCTTTGGAAAGTCGTGTAAGCCAAAGAGCAATAAAGCCTACTCCATGTTAAGTGAAACATCCAGGACTAGAACAACATTAATCAAAGCCTGAAAATCTAACCAAAAGGGTCTCAATTTCGTGCAAAACCAAAACATATGTTTCAACGTACCCCTGAAGCCACATTCTCTCCAACAGTATATAGAATTATGTGAGTCAATTAAATTCAATTATAGAGGTGTAGAATACCAGTTCGTATAAATCTTATACTGAGTTTCTATTAATGGAGTACAGGACATAGAGGAATAAATAAGAGATAGAATAGATGTAAAATGACTACAAACTAACCCATCATCTAGTCCCAAATATATCTCCCAGTGTTCTATCAATTTTAATTTAGTTGGCGTTACATCACTGTTCAAGATATGGTATAATTTATTTGTCTTCCAAAGAGAATCATTTTGAGTTTGTTGTAACATATCAACAACATTGCTTGGCAAGGAAAGATCAAGTCTATCATTTTGTAATAATATTCTAGCAATTAGATTCCAAGTCATCACTTCTGAACCAGGTAGATTATATTTCCGGCTAAGCGACGTAAAAATCGCCAGTTTCCCTCCAGTCAGTATATCTGACACTACAGTAATACCACTATCCTTCCATAGTGTAAGTTAAATATTTGGTAAAATGGTACTAAAAATATCAATTGGAATCCACGTAGGAGCGACTGATCTAAAAACCAGTTTCAAATTCTGTACTAGAGCCTTCCAGGCCTGAATAGCCTCTTTAATGGTAACTCTATTATGAAGTCATGTTCGAGCATCAGATAGAAAAGAAATAACTAAAAGACTAGGAGGGTTACCGCTCATATAGATATCTTCCATACCCACCCAAGATGGCCGATCACGAATTCCCCACCATTTTTGACAACCCTTAATTAATGTCGCTTGGTGATAAGCTGTAATGTCGGGGACTCCCATTCCCCCCTTTTCTTATGCTTTTCCAGAACTTCTCTGGAAAATATTGTAACCTTTTCATTCCAAACAAATTTTAACAATTGAGTCTGAAATTATTCTTAAGAATATGTAATGGAAGGGACCTAAAAATATACAAAAGTCCCGTCCACAAAATATCTAATTTAGATAAGAAACGTAAATCATCCTCAATCCTTTTGAAAATGTCTGTCAAATTTTGTCTATAATATTGGACAGGGAATTAGTAATCAATATTCCGAGATATAATAAAGTAGACCTCTCCCTAGAGAATTTAAATTTCCCCTTCAGAATCGCCAAGAGATCTGAATCTATATTGAAGTATAAAAACTTGAGTTTTAGCAATGTTTATTTTATAAAAGGAGATATCAGAAAATTCTGTAATAATGGCAAGCAACCTTCTCATAGAGTTAAGGGGATTGGTTAAAAATACAAGGAGATCATCTGCAAATAATGAGGTTTTATGTTGTTTATCATTCAACGGAACTACTCTTATGTCTACGTCAGTACGAATCTTCTCTATCAAAGGCTCAAGAAATAAGTTAAACAGTAAAGGAGAAAGCCTTGCCTGGTCCCATTGGCACGGCTAAATTTCCCTGACACATGATTGTTTGCCAAAATCCTAGCCGTAGAGTGAGTATAAAGCTTTTATATTATTGGAAATATTACCTGAAATACCAAAAAGCTGAAGGTCACAGAAAAGAGACTCCCAATTAACTCGATCAAACCCCTTTCACTGCATCTATTGTGACAGTTAACACTAGGGTACCTGATTTTTCCGCATGTAAAATGTTTATCACTCGTCTCGTTGCATCATTTGTACCCCTATTAGGAATAACACCCCATTTGATCTGAGTGTATTAGATCAGGAATATATGTAAGGAGTCGATTCACAATTACGTTAGAGATAATTTTTCTGTCAGTATTCATAAAGGTACCTTTACACGCCGCAACTGCGGTGTAGCAACTGAGAGGCAATCGGGATTTCCATCACCGTTGCCTTGAAATTGCTACAAAGTTGCGGCGTGTAATTGTGGAACCCAGTGGTGATTTTCGAAGTTGCTCCCGGTTGCAGTTTCAGAGCATTGTTCTAAAATCAGAGGCAACCCAGAAGGTGAATTGCGCTGGTTTTGGCGTGTGAACAGGTGATAGGGATGAAATCTGCATCACCTAGTGATTTCCCAGAGGCGTGCCACAGCGTGCTGGATACCACGCCCCATCAGCGATGATTTGGTGGGAGCTACTGTGTTTCCATTGGCTATCCCTTCACAGGGCGCCTATTTAAAGGGCTGTCCATTCACACTACACAATTGCAATGGCGTCATGTATTAGCCAGCCTTCATGCGCAGGCTGGCCAATCATGACGCTATTGCGTTGTCTAATCAGCGTGTTTGGGGCGCGGAACACACAACTCTGTCACACCTATGTTCTTGCGGCGCTGAACATGTACGCCTACATTCCCTTAGTGATTGCGGCGTGTGAAGCGGTGTCGGGATTCAACCGGATGTTTCCCACAGGGTCTGTTTCAACTTCTGGGGAACCATGTACCCTTAGGTTGATGACGCAATTGCGGCGTGTACATGCGGCATCGGCGATCGGTATCAACCGTCAAAAACGTGCAAGCGCACGTTCAGTTGCTACAAATCGCCGGTGATAGTTGCGGCGTGTAAAGGTATCCTTAGAGATATTGGTCTATAGTGACCAACATTCCAAGGATCACCATTATCCTTCGAAATCACAGTAATAAAAGCCTCTTGCAGTTCAGAAGGCAAAAGAGAACCCACAAACAATGTGTTTAATAATTTCGTAATATACGGCACAAATGATATAGAGAAGACCTTGTAGTAATCCTTAGGAAGACCATCTGGTCCCGGCAACTTGCCATTTTTCAAAGAGTTTGTGGTGGAAATAATTTCATGAACCATGAAAGGGGAATTAAAGACAGGAAGATCATCTCCATTTAATGAAGGTAAGTTTATCGAATCTAAAAAATTATTTATGGACATAATGGTAGGAATTTTAACATCAGGATAATCTTTGACCTTATATAACTGTTTATAAAATGTCATGAAATCATTAGATATATATTTGGGATTCCTATGAACAATACCGTTATTAGACCTAATTTCTAATGTTCTCTTTTTTGTTCTTTGAATCTTTAACCTAATTGCGAAAAATTTATTTGGCTTGTCCACACAATTATAGAAATTAGTCTTGGAATTTTGAATCATCTTATTATATTCCATATATAAGAGTGATTGAAGTTGTAGTCTGAGTTTCAATATTTCATTATGTATTACCTCAAACAGGGTAGAGATTTGACTATTTTCAAGAATACGAATTTGGTCAGTCATCTTTTCTAGACTAGTTTGTTTTAATTTTGTAAATCTCAAATTCAATTGTATAAGCACCCCTCTAATCACTGCCTTGTGAGCAGTCAAAAGTGTAGAAGTGGAAACATCCCCAGTGTCATTCTCTTTGAAATAAAAGTCCAATGTGCTGGTAATTTCAACTTTATAGTTTGGAAGCAAGAATAGAAAGGACTTAGCTCTCCAAAGAACATGGGTAAGGGTGCTTTCACATCTGCGTTTTTCGTAATTCGCAGCAGATGCGGTGAAAAAACCGCATCTGCCGCGTTTACCGCATAACCGTTCCACTTGCGGCGCGGTTGCGGTTTTTTCTATGCAATGTATAGGGGGACTTGCGGCAGATGCGGCAAGTGCGGTTTTGCACTTGCGGCAGGTGCGGCCGCGAAAAAAACCGCAGCTTGCTGCGTTTTTTTTCGCGGCCGCACCTGCCGCAAGTGCAAAACCGCACTTGCCGCATCTGCCGCAAGTCCCCCTATACATTGCATAGAAAAAAACCGCAACCGCGCCGCAAGTGGAACGGTTATGCGGTAAACGCGGCAGATGCGGTTTTTTCACCGCATCTGCCGCGAATTACGAAAAACGCAGATGTGAAAGCACCCTTAAAGTGTTATATCTATTAACTAATTCAAATAAAACAGAAAAATGATCAGACCATGTTCTGGGCTTTATTTCAATTTTCCTTATTTTCCGTAAAGTGTAGATATCAGTAAGAACTAAGTCTATCCTTGCCAAAGAAAAGTGGGAGTTCGAGTAGTGGGTGAATTCTTTAGAAGGAGAATTCAAGCAACAAAATTTGTCGAAAAGTTGCTCTTTGTTTTCAAAACCGGATTCTCCCGGATTTTACCGGTCCGGTGCAATCCGGCGCCCCATAACATGGGGCTCTATGGTCCCGAATTGCACCGGACCGGGGCAATCCAGTTTTCAATCCGGTTTTCAAACCGGATTTCTATTTTTGACCTTCCTGTCTGGATTTTCAAATGAACAGCTGACTCAGGTTTTGGCTCAAAAACGGACATAGCAATGTTTTTAAGTGCAGAAAAAAACGGACAGGGTGTTTATTACATCCAATCCGTTTTTCTATCAGTTTTTGGACTTAGAAAATAAAAATGCCAAAAATGAAGCCAAAAACGGACCAAGGGCTTATGTGTGACCCTAGCCTTATAACGGCTTTTCAAAGTCACTTAAACATCACAATTCTTACAATAACATGAATATTTCTTTTATATCCATGTTTGGTGAGAAAAATTTGGAGTACCTAGGTATTGATGTTACTATCCATGACAATGTAATAGCTACTAAGAATTTTAGATAGAAAAAATGGATGGCAGCACTTCCTTTATAGAAAATTGTGTGGATTTATTCCCCAGGATCACAACATTTAGGCTAACTTGTAGCCTTTGTCAAGCAGCTTGACAAAGGCAAAAGTTAGCCGAAACATTGCGATCCTAGGGAATAAATCCACATAATTTTCTATGAAGGAAGTGCTGCCATCCATTTTTTGTATCTACTATTGAAGCCTATGGATTTATGGTAGGGGGACTTGCACCCGAAGTGTTATTCTTGTGGTGTTCTGATTCTTCTGTCTACTAAGAATTTTAGAAAGAAAACCACATCCAATGCGTTATTACATTTTAAAAGCTCACACATCCAACATGTCAAATACGTCATTGCCATTTAACTAATTTCTGTGTATAAAGAAGATCAATAGTGATGAGGGCACTTTTAAAATGCAGTTAAAGGAATTGTTCACACGTTTTAAAAACAGAGTTTACCCCCCTTAGAGCACTTGATAGAGCAACCGATGTGTCAAATCTCTCTATAACATTTTCTGAAGGCTCTATGCCTAGTCAGATTAAAGAATTGTGTTTTGAGTTCCATGGAATGGACTATAACATCAGGGCTGTAATAAAAAAGAACTTGCACGTCTTGGAAAAAGATACAGCCCTTTATGACATAGCAATTCAAGGCCATTTGATTTCTTATCAAAGAGACCATTGTTTGAAGGATGCACTGGTCTATAAAAGGATCATCAAATCAGCAGATAAAATAACAAATTGTTTTAAGAAAGGTATCCACTCAGGAAATTTCAAATGCAACACGTGCTCCTTTTGTGCTCAATTGTCAACTTCTAATTCTGTGAACCCTATCTTAGGCTGGCTTCACACTTGCAGATGGATCTGCAGCGTTTTGCAGATGCATCTGCAAGTGTGAGCATGCTGACCGCGGCCCCTATGTTTATAATAGGGCGCACGCGGTGTGAAAGCTCTCATTCACTCCTATATGTGTACTGTCAGCAGGCGTATGCCTGCTGACAGATCACACACTCCCGTCCGCACTGTGGACGCGAGATGTAGCGTCCATGCTGCGGGCGGGAGAGTGTGATCTGTAAGCAGGCATACGCCTGCTGACAGTACACATATAGGAGTGAATGAGAGCTTTCACACCGCGTGCGCCCTATTATAAACATAGGGGCCGCGGTCAGCATGCTCACACTTGCAGATGCATCTGCAAAACGCTGCAGATCCATCTGCAAGTGTGAAGGCAGCCTTAGGCTGGCTTCACACTTGCGCTCCCCGCCGCTACGTATTGCGGTGGGGAAGCGCATACTGAGTGCAGGCACTGCAAGTCCTTATGTTTAACATGGGAATGCAGGTGCCTGCGCTCTGAAGAAGATTGGCGTGCGCACCCTGTGCGCACCTATTGACTGCAATGTATGATTTGTACGCAGGCGGATGCTTGCGTACAAATCATACAATCTCGTCCGCACCCTGAACGTGACATGTGCCACCAAGCAAATTCTCACCCTTAGCCTTGCACTTTATCTGTTAAATGTCTATATATTATACTTACCTGGATTAAAGTTTATTTACACTGGAGACGAGACTAAGAGGTGCTTCACACATAGCGATATTGCTGTGACATCACAGGTTTTGTGACATAATAGTGACTTTACCAGCGATCTCGCTATGTGTGACATGTAGCAGTGACCAGGCCCCCGCTTTGAGATCGCTGATCGTGATGGAATGGCCTGGACCATTTTTTCATCGTCGGTCTCCCTCTGGGCATGCTGCATCGGTTTGTTTGACAGGGACAATGACCAACGATCTCAATTCTACACCCGAGAGTGACAGGTTCCAAACTACCGCCATATTGTTCCGCATCGTTGCTGCGTCACTTATGAGATCTGTTTGACATCTCACCAGTGACCACGTAGCGACGCACCAGCGATCCCTACCAGGTCGCATCGTTGTCGGGATTGCTGGAGCGTCGCTACGTATAACAGGGTCCTAAGATAGGTAGAAGAAAACTGGAGGCAGATTCCTTTAAGCTTCAACTTAGTAGGGAAAAAACATTGTTTTTATTTTTATGACCCAACATTATAAAGTTTTTTTATTGCACCTTTAAGGGGAGAGAGGTGTTACATTTTTCTAAGCTGTTCTTTAATTTTGCAGCATTGCAAAGCCTGAAATAGTGCTTTCCTGAACAGTAATTTTGGGATATTTTTGTGCTTTGACATAACATACCATCAGCAAAGACATTATGATACTGCTCATTTCTGCTTTGCAATCACTCTAAATTAAGCCACAATCTTCTTACATTGTGAGTCTCTTTGTCTTTGCATTAGGTTTTAAATTTACAAAGGTTTTAGTTTTATAAGTAACTGTCTCTCAAAGATACTTAGAATTTCCATCTTAATCTTCAGAATTAAATCTCATGGGTCTTAAAAGAGGTCTTCAAAAGGTTATATCCAAAGACTTTCCTTATCTTTGCTCAATCCTTCAGTAGTTCTGCTCAGGAGAATAGAAAAAGAAGTGTCAATCCAGCAGTCAATTTCAGACATTTGCATAAATTCCCAAAAGCTTTTTAGGGTTAAGGGCAAAGAAAGCAAATCATGCACAAGAACTCAATAGAATTGTGATGTTTTAAGTGACTTTGAAAAGCTGGTATAAAATGCATCTAAGGAAGAAGGAAAGAATACTAGATACAAGTCACAATTTATGGTTAATATATAAAATGACTAAAAGTGAACAAATCTTTTGTAATTCAAACTCACCAGTTTTGACAGATTTCAATTGGAATCATAGCAAATAAATTTACGGCAAATCGCAAGTACTTCAATTGTCCTGAGAGCAGATGCATAACAATCTGAGGTCTCGTAGGATTGCATTCAACCATTGACAATTTAATTCAGGATTTATCGTAATTTTCTGCCTTTGACCTAATCTATTACACATTCTTTGGTGTATGTGAAAGAACACACTACTACCTTGACTTGGGTGTAAATGGCCACAGCAGCCTTTTATTAAATATTTAGACAAAATCCTGGGTGCCCACAACAATGACCACTGCAGAGGAATATAAGCAATGTAAATATAAAATGGCTTTAAATAGTTAACCTCTTCCTGATCTTTGACATATTGGGACGTCATAGGTTGTGGTGACTTCCCGACCTGTGATGTCCTACAATGTCATGGCAGGATCGTGGTACCATTGCCACGGTGACCGCGATCGCGTCCTTATCACAGAATACCGGAGCTTGATGTCAGAGGGGGTGGATTCCCCATCCTGCCCCTGTTGAACAGACAATCCCAGCTATTGTCCCTCTCCAAATATGGAAGGGGCTATGATAGTGTCGGGCCCACAAGGGTCGGGGTACTCAGATCTCGGGCGTTTGAGTAGGGTGCTGTTACGGGTGGTCGGTGCCTGAGCCTGTGCCCTTGGGGTGACAATAAAAAGGGGTATTTACAGGGATAAAAGATTATAGATGAATGTCATGATGCCACCTGTAGATCCGGTGATGGCACCGGTACTGCTGGGGCCTCCGGGGTGATGGGAGGCAGCAAGGTGTTATGGCTCCTTACAGGTGGAGCTGCGTCCTCGGGGCTGTATGGGTATAATGGTGGAATAGAGTAGCGCAGTCTTTGCTGTATGGGGCAGGCTGGAAGGATGGACACACACACAAGAAAGTCTTTTTCTGTACCTTTACTGGTGGTTTGCAGGTACACTTCCAGGGTTGAAGGGTGCACTCTGGGATTTCCGCACCGAGTGGGCTATAGGCCTCCTTGTCCTGCTCCCTTGACCTGAAGTCTGGCGTGTGTGGAACCAGGCCTGACCTCTCTTGTCTCTCTCACAACCATGTTGGTGCACTGAGGGCTCTCACATGGCTACCGCTACCTCTTCTGCGGTTCCTGGCTCTAAAAGGGGAAGTGCTGCGGGTGTCCGGGAAGCTAAGCCTCTGTTGTGTACTGGGATTCTCTGCTGGGCTAATCTTTCCCTTGCAGACTCGGACGTCAGTGTCCGGTGTTCTCTTGGGGTAAGCCGGTATGGCTCCTCTGCCCGGCTGTACTGTTCTTCGCCTCTGCCTTCCGTCCTCACTCTCTTGACCCTCACACTGGCTCTGGCGGTGCACTGGTTTCAGGCCTAGCACAGCTCCGGTAACCGGTTTTGCTCACTAGGCTCTGCGCTTATCTTTACAGTTCTCCTGGCGACTGCACACTCTGGCTAACTCCGCCCCCAGCACCTGCATTTATAGGCGATCTGGCTTAACAGCAACCAGTGGTGCTCGCCCTACAGGCCTGGAGTGGAAGATGTTGTGTGTATGTGAGTACCAGATGTGGAAATCCCTTGGTTCACTAGTTGGTCCTGTGACTACCTGGCATAGGGTGCCACAGTAGCCCCTTCAATAGGTTGGAGCGCTGGAGGGGTGGGTATCACTATCTCCAGCGCTGATGGGATTGATTTGATGAGAATTGAGCAAATAGAAGGAAAATAGGTACTGGTGCAAATACTAAAGCTCTTAGTGGAACTGTTTAGTGAGTGAATACACTCCCGAGTTGCTCAATCTGCAGTTCAACAAGTCCATTTAGTAATAAAGGTAGACGGCACTCACCTTGATCTTGCAAAGTGACCCTTTATACAGTACAAGCTTGCAGGGTTACATAGTGCAGGGAGGGGTTGGCTGAGAGGACGACAGCACCGTCTCATGCTACTTGCGGAGTGGACCCGTGGAAGCGCAAGTAGCGCGAAATGGTGCCGTCGCCCTCCCTGCACTATGTAACCCCGAAAGCTTGAATAAAGCGTCACTTTGCAAGATCCCGGTGAGTGCCGTCTACCTTTATTACTAAATTGATTTGATGAAAGTGATCACTCCCACCAGCTCAAGCATGGCGGCAGTGCAGGCCATGAGAGCCCGCCCATCTGTGGCCACTGCTCCTCCGCAGCCTGATGTCCATGCATTGAGATCAGGCTGCAGAGGACCAATGTGACAACTGGAGGAGGTGCAGGCCACGTGTGCCTGCCTTCCCTCTTTCTTCCTTCCGCTCCCCTCATGTGTCTGCTCCCCTCCGCCTCCTGTGCCTTCTCCTGTGCCCACACCAACATTGCTGTGCCCACCGTCACTTTTCCTCCTCCCGCTCCAATCCTGGTCCCTCTCTCCTCCTGTGTGCGCAATCCCTCTTACTCCTACAACTCCTCTTCGGTCCTGGTCCCCCTCCCCTCCTGTACCCGCCATTCCTCTTCCTCCTCCCACACACCCCGGTCCTGATCCCCCCTCCCCTCCTCTGCCCACTGTCCCTCTTCCTTTTCCCATTCCCTCCCCTCTTGTGCCCTCCGCCCACCTGCCACTTCTGCCCTCTGCTCCTCCACAGCCTCATCTCCTTGCATGGAGATGAGGCTGCGGAGGAGTGATGTGATAGACAGGCACAGCAATCTTTGTTATAGATGTGCCCTGGTTCTGTGTCAGCCCCTAAGTGCTGCAATCTTACTGATCACAGCACTTAGGGTCTGGGAGAGGGAGCACAAGATCTCTTACCTCTCCCCACGATGATCGGCCATTGTAACCCAACATTGCTATGACAACTGACATTGCCATGACAACATCCGGTCACCTGACTCAAGTCTCAGAGATCATGTGATCTCTTGGACTTGGGTTTGTCACACTGATGGTGCACTGTATGGCAGATCATTGCCATACAGTGCACCATCAGTGTGACCCCAAAGACTGCAGCAAGGGAAAAAGTATCCTCTTGTTGTAGTCTCTGGGGTCATACTGATGGTGTGCTGTATGGCAATGATCTGCTATACAGTGCACCATCAGTGTGAAAAACCCAAGCAGTAGCAGTGGCGAGTGAGTGTCGTGATACCATCGTTGTGTACTACGGGCAGAGGGTATGGAGTAATGAAGATGGATTCTAAACTTATGTTTGTGGTTTTTTTCTAATAAAAAGATGTTTCTCTGTGTGGTGTATTTTTTTTACTATTTACTAGAGTCCTAATAGCCGGGTGTAACATTGGCCCGAAATTATGACTCTGGGGCTTAGTGCCAGCTGCCAATAAAAAAGCTGGCATTAACCCCTCTATTACCCAGTTTGCCTCAGGCACCAGGGCAACGGGAAGTGTCTGGGTACAGTGCTGGAAAATGGTTCAATTAATATGTCATTTTCAGGGGTGGCTGCGAGCTGCAATTTCCATCATGGAGGGCCCAGAATGCTTGTGTCTCTCCATGCTGAGGATTCCAGCCTCCAGCTGCCTAGTTGTACCTGTCTGGCAACAAAAAATACAGCAAAGCTCCACGTCAATCCTTAGCACGGAAAGGCCCAAACATTCGAGGTCCCCCCAATACGAATTTCAGCCCACAGCCACCCCGGAAAATAGCACATTCATAAGAGGCGGCATTGTATGGTGCTGTACCCAGACTCTTCCAGTTGCCCTTTGCATTTTCATATAATATATTTTCACTCATCAACAGGAACATAATAGACCTCCCAGTCTGTCCCCAATCATTCCTCATCATATTCACACTTGGATACATCACACATGGCATTTTTGCATAAACCATTATGAGTCACCCATTCTTACATCATGCATGGTACTTTTACATACACCATTATGACTAATGCATATCAACAGGACCATATCTCGACCTAACAGTTGGTCCCAATAATGGTGGCTATGCCTGCCTGGCAGTATTCACGTGAAACGTCAGTGAGGAATCAGCACCACTCAGCCACAGACCTAGCTGCAGTTAACCCCGTGTGTACCATTACAGAGCTAACTCCCACTTAACCCTGGGTGTACTGCCAGGTCAAGAAATCTACCAAATTACAGCAGGCCGTGTGAGTCATACCAGCCATGTGCTATAGTGCCGACATACTCATACTAGAGATGAGCAAACACCGGAGTGTTTGAATTCGGTTTGGTTCCCCGAATTCAGGGTGTTAGCCGAATTGCTCTACAAACAGTTTGCCAAACCTACTGAACCCCATTAAAATCAATATCAGACAACACTTTCTAAGGTGTCCAAAAGCTGCAATACAAACACAGATCATCTTACCAGTCTCCCACTGCTTGCTTGCTTGTTTGCCTGCTTCCGGGTCTGCTCTCCGTCTCACTTAATTCTGGTGCCGCCTATAAAGCTTAATTCATATTCTTTTTACTGACTGGCAACAGCCAATCACAGACGCTTATGCTCTGTGACAGCGTCTGTGATTGGCTGTTGCAATCAGACTGCATTTCCACAATCTGGATGGTGTCTGTGCTTGATTGTTATACACTTTCTCTCCCTTGATTGATGCTTTTGACCTTGCTTTCCCTTGCATTATGTGGCACCCTCTTTTGACGTTTTGCTGTGCATTCCCTCCTCCTATATAAATATTCTTTACTATTTACTTGAAATTCTTAAAGCACCAGGAATTTGAGCTTCTTATGAATGCGCCAATTTCAGGAGCGGCTCTGGGATGCCATTCTATAACTTGTGGGGGCTCAATAATGATGGGCCCTCACCCCACTGAGAGTACCAGCCCTCAGCTGCCTATATTTAACCTTGGTTGGAAATTAAAAATTGGGTGGAGCCCAATGTTTTTTTCCCCATTATTTATTTATTTTATGTCAGGTTACACAGCCGGCATCACGCAGCAGGGAATCCCACTGTTGCCCAGCCATGTTGTCTGATGCTTTTTTTGGAAGCAAATTTTGAAAATCTGCATGTCTATTCTGAAGCCAGCAAAGTCTATGAGAGTTCTGAAGTGCCATGCCAATTTGATTTTTTCTTTATTGCAGATTTGCTGCAGATTTTGGGGCAGAAAAAAGAAATAATCTGAACAATATGTGCAAGGAAACAAAAAAAACATGGGCAAAGCACTTCTGATCTGTTCTACACTTAGCTGGGCTCAGGATAGACATGCAGATTTTGATGCATATTCTCAATCTGCATAAAATACTCTAAATAACACACTGTGGGCATAAAGCCTAAGAGTCCAGTGAGAGCTGCAGTTGTGGTGAAAGGGCTCAAGGATTCCTCTAGCCCCTTGGCTACTTCTAGAGAGACCTCAAGGTAGGCGTCTCCAACTACAGTCCACAAACTCTGAAAACAGTGCAAGTTTTCTGTATTTACTTAGCATTGAACAGGTGCTAATTTCATCACCTGCAGAGATGATAGATGCTTCCAGCACCTTGTGCAGTGCCAGGGAAGCCCTGAAATCATGTACTCTTTGGATCTTTTACAACTGCACTTGGCCAGCCCTGTTCTACTGGAGTGGGTGTAGTGTCTTCAGTTCCATACCTCACACCTTTAGGCCAGAGGCCTGCGGATTGATCACCAGTCTCTGTAGGACAGTATCAAAACACCTGTTTGCAGAAACAGTCCAGTGCAGAAGGAGTGAACTCTAAAAATGTTACTATTTACACACAGAGAATAAATCTCAAACCAAAAAATGTAACAATATTCTGTCATCGGTTGACTGCTCTACAGTTGCCGTGACTTGCTCTTCTGTAGTTTAATCTATACAGGCGGGTCTGTGGGTAGCAAAGTATACAGACGGCTCTGTGGGTAGCAGAGTATACAGGCGGCTCTGTGGGTAGCAGAGTATACAGGCGGCTCTGTGGGTAGCAGAGTATACAGGCGGCTCTGAGGGTAGCAGAGTATACAGGCGGCTCTGTGGGTAGCAGAGTATACAGGCGGCTCTGTGGGTAGCAGAGTATACAGGGGGCTCTGTGGGTAGCAGAGTATACAGGGGACTCTGTGGGTAGCAGAATATAGAGGCGGCTCTGTGGGTAGCAGAGTATAGAGGTGGCTCTGTGGGTAGCAGAATATACAGGGGGCTCTGTGGGTAGCAGAGTATACAGGCGGCTCTGTGGGTAGCAGAATATAGAGGCGGCTCTGTGGGTAGCAGAGTGTAAAGGTGGCTCTGTGGGTAGAAGAGTATAGAGGCGGCTCTGTGGGTAGCAGAGTATACAGGCGGCTCTGTGGGTAGCAGAGTATACAGGGGGCTTTGTGGGTAGCAGAGTATAGAGACAGCTCTGTGGGTAGCAGAGCGTAGAGGCAGCTCTGTGGGTAGCAGAGTATACAGACGGCTCTGTGGGTAGCAGAGTATACAGGCAGCTCTGTGGGTAGCAGAGTATACAGGCAGCTCTGTGGGTAGCAGAGTATACAGGCGGCTCTGTGGGTAGCAGAGTATACAGGTGGCTCTGTGGGTAGCAGAGTATACAGGTGGCTCTGTGGGTAGCAGAGTATAGAGGCGGCTCTGTGGGTAGCAGAGTATAGAGGCGGATCTGTGGGTAGCAGAGTATAGAGGCGGCTCTGTGGGTAGCAGAGTATAGAGGCGGCTCTGTGGGTAGCAGAGTATACAGGCGGGTCTGTGGTTAGCAGAGTATACAGGCGGCTCTGTGGGTAGCAGATTATACAGGCGGCTCTGTGGGTAGCAGAGTATACAGGCGGGTCTGTGGTTAGCAGAGTATACAGGCGGCTCTGTGGGTAGCAGAGTATACAAGGGACTCAGTGGGTAGCAGAGTATAGAGGTGGCTCTGTGGGTAGCAGAGTATACAGGCAGCTCTGTGAATAGCAGAGTATAGAGGCGGCTATGTGGGTAGCAGAGTATAGAGGGGTCTCTGTAGATAGCAGAGTATGATGTGGCGGGAGGCTGGAGGGGTGAGGAGAGATGCGGCTGGAGCGGCGACATCACCACTTGGTGGCAGGACGTGGCTGTGTGCTGGGGCTGATCAGCGCCCCAGTCACACGCCATTGTCCTCTGCGGCGGGGTGGGGGCTGCAGAGAGGGATCAGTCCCTCCTCTGAGGTCACATGTGTGACCTGAGGGGAAGGAGTGGATTTAGCGCTCTGTGGTAAAGACAGGACGGGCATCTGATTGGTCCAGGACGCTGAGTGCGAAATAGGCCCGATGCTATTGCATCGGGAGCGCGGTGAAATGAACAGGTGCCATAGAAATAGCCGCTGAGTAGTACAGTCCTCTCTCCAGAAAGTACACTGTTGTTGCGGGATTAATATGGTGTATATGGTGGGTCAGTGGTTAGCACTGTATACAGTGGGTCAGTGGTTAGGACTGTGTATGGTGGCTCAGTGTTTAGCACTGTATAAGGTGGCTCAGTTGTTAGCAGTGTATAAGGTGGCTCAGTGGTTAGCAGTGTATACGGTGGCTTAGTGCTTAGCACTGAATATAGTTGCTCAGTGGTTAGCAGTGTATGGTGGTTCAGTGGTTAGAAGAGTATATGGTGGGTCAGTGGTTAGCACAGCATATGGTGGGTTAGTGGTTAGGCCAGCATATGGTGGGTCAGTGGTTAGCCCAGCATATGGTGGGTCAGTGGTTAGCACCGCATATGGTGGGGTAGTGGTTAGCAGAGTATATGGTGGGGCAGTGGTTAGCACTGTATATGGTGGGTCAGTGGTTAGCACAGTATACAGTGGCTCAGTGGTTAGCACTGTATATGGTTGGTTAGTGGTTAGCACAGTATACGGTGGCTTAGTGGTTAGCACAGTATAGGGTTGGTTAGTAGTTAGCAGAGTATACGCTGGCTCAGTGGTTAGCACTGTATATGCTGGCTCAGTGGTTAGCACAGTATACGGTGGCTCAGTGGCTAGCACAGTATATGGTGGATCAGTGGTTAGCACAGGATATGATAGCTCTGTGGTTAGCAGTGTATATGGTGTCTTAGTGGTTAGCACTGTATATGCTGGCTCAGTGGATAGCACAGTATATGGTGGATCAGTGATTAGCAGAGTATATGGTGGGTCAGTGGTTAGCACAGTATACGCTGGCTCAGTGGTTAGCACACTATACGGTGGGTCAGTGGTTAGCACAGCATATGGTGGGTGAGTGGTTAGCACAGTATATGGTGGGTCAGTGGTTAGCACAGTATATGTGGAGTGGGGGTAGAGTGGAATGGGGCAGAGCGGAGGCAGAATGGAGTGGGGCAGAGTGGAGTGAGGCAGATGAAGGGTAGAATGTAGTGGGGACAGAGCAGAGGCAGAAATGGAGTGGGGGTAGAGTGAAGTGAGGCAGAATAGACTGAAGGAGAAGAGGGGTAGAATGTAGTGGGGGCAGATTAGGGGCAGAATGTAGTGGGGGCAGAGCAGGGGTAGAATGTAGTGGGGACAGATTAGGGGCAGAATGGAGTGGGGGCAGAGCAGGGGTAGAATGTAGTGGGGACAGAGCAGAGGCAGAAATGGAGTGGGGGCAGAGTGGAGTGGGGCAGAGTGGAGTGGGGCAGATGAGGGATAGAATGTAGTGGGGACAGAGCAGAGGCAGAAATGGAGTGGGGGTAGAGTGGAGTGAGGCAGAATAGACTGAAGGAGATGAGGGGTAGAATGTAGTGGGGGCAGATTAGGGGCAGAGTGTAGTGGTGGCAGAGCAGGGGTAGAATGTAGTGGGGATAGATTAGGGGCAGAATGGAGTGGGGGCAGAGCAGGGGTAGAATGTAGTGGGGACAGAGCAGAGGCAGAAATGGAGTGGGGGCAGAGTGGAGTGAGGCAGAATAGACAGAAGCAGATCAGGGTGAGAATGTAGTGGGGGCAGACAGGGCCGGCTGCAGGTTTTTGTGGGCCCCGGGCGAAACAGTATCAGTGGGCCCCTTTAGCACAAACCATGATACATTAATATAATATAGAAGCTGCAGGCTGTGTATATATAATCTAGAGGCTCGTGGGTGGGCTCTATATATAATATAGAGGCTGTTCAGGGCTGTATATATAATATGGAGACTGCCGGGCTGTATATATAATATAGAGACTGCGGGTTGTATATATTATTTGGAGGCTGTGCTGGCCTGTATATAGTATTTGGAGGCTGTGCCAAGCTGTGGCAGGGCAGCCGCAGCCTCCAAATAATATATAGAGCCCAGCACAGGCTCCATATTATAGATACAGCACAGCCTCCAAATAATATATATATAGCCTATCGCAGCCTCCATGTTATATATACAGCACAGCAGCAGGCTCCATATACCACAGCACAGTCTCCATATACATCAGCAAAGCCTCCATCTACCTCTGCAGCAGCCTCCATGTAGCACAGCAGCAGCCTCCATATACCCCAGCAGCAGCCTCCATATGCCGCAGTATATGGTGGGTCAGTCAGCACAGCCTCCATATACACCCAGGACAGCTCTATATAACCGCAGCACAGCCTGTATATACCCCAGCACAGCCTCTATATACCCCAGCACAGCCTCTATATACCCCAGCACAGCGCCTCTATATACCCCAGCACACAGCCTCTGTATACCCCAGCACAGCGCCTCTGTATATCCCAGCACAGCGCCTCTATATACACCAGCACACAGCCTCTGTATACCCCAGCAGCACAGCCTCTGTATACCCCAGCAGCACAGGCTCTATATACCCCAGCACACAGCCTCTGTATACCCCAGCAGCACAGGCTCTATATACCCCAGCACACAGCCTTTGTATACCCAGCACACAGCCTCTATAAACCCCAGCACACAGCCTGTGTATACCCAGCACACAGCCTCTGTATACCCCAGCAGCACAGCCTCTGTATACCCCAGCTCACAGCCTCTGTATACCCAGCACACAACCTCTGTATAACCCAGCAGCACAGCCTCTGTATACCCCAGCAGCACAGCCTCTGTATACCCCAGGTCACAGCCTCTGTATACCCCAGCACACAACCTCTTTATACCCCAGCAGCAGAGCCTCTGTATACCCCAGCTCACAGGCTCTGTATACCCCAGCAGATTAGGGGCAGAATGGAGTGGGGGCAGAGCAGGGGTAGAATGTTGAGGGGCAGAATGCCCTCCCCCCCCGGCCTCTATTTGCCCCTGCACTGTGTTTGCTGCCCCTGTCCCCTCTGTGGCTTCTTACCCTTCTTGGGAGCAGTGATCGATGAATAGAGGGCTGCAGTGATGTGTGAGTCATGTGAATGTTCACATTGCGGGGGCGGCTGGGCAGCGGAGACTGCTCGCGATGACGCTGCGCGTCATTGCTCGCAGTGCCGCAAAGCATTTTGGGATTCGGCTACAACGCCCGAATCCCAAACTGCCAATTATATAAGTAGATGGCTCAGTCAGGGTTAATGTTGAAGCTGTAATTGCTGAATGTGTGGTGGCTGGTTCTGCAGGTGGAGGTATAGGTTTATCAGGTGACCACGCCCATGGCCTTTAATTAGCCTTCCTTTTCCTCTAGCTGACGCTGTTGATAGAGTTAATCTTTACTAGGTCTCTGAGATGAGAAGACCCAACTGCTGTTGTGCAGAAGTCTTTCCAGATTCCTTGCCTTTGGAGATACTGTGGTTTCCTGATCCATGGGTGGAGGTAGGGGCTCTCAGTCTAAGGCTATTAAGGAGTTTAGGGGAAGAGTGCCAACTCAGACCTCCTCACCTTCAGAGGTACTTCCGAGAGGAGGATGAGCCAGTGACCCCCGGTCTAAGGGTCAGACCAGCATCCTAGAATCCCATCGCCTACCTCACGTTCCTGCTTCCTGATTTCTTCACCATTATTCCACCCATGAAGTGTGACATTTACATAGTATATACACATAACTAACAAAAACACATGCCTTGGTCAAGAAGAACAAAAAACTGGAAAAAAACAAGTCCCAAAAGTCATTAATTTCCCAAAATGATAAGTAAGGGTTGGGTCACTGTCTCACAGACTGACCAGCATGCCGTTAGTAAGGTCCACTGGTCATGTTTATCTGCATTTTTGTTAATTCCCTGGATGTTTGGTGTAGTTTCTGATGATAGTCTGTTTCCGGACGGACTTGGGGGGTCACAGGGGCTACTCCTCTAGGCCCAGTCTCTGCAACCACCTGCCCCTCAGCACACTCCATTATTGCCACAGCTGGAGAGGATGATGGAGGAACTAGGGGACGATCACCCTTTCCAGGACAGAGAGGACCAGGACCATCTTTGAGAACATGTCCATGGCCTGTGGGTTTAGATACATCTGGCTGGCCAACCAAGAGACACCACCCGACACCAACGTCTTTCCAGGTCGGCCTTTTCCTGCCACTTCTCAAATTGGGCAGCAGTGCCAACTCAGCATACACCAATCACAAAGCATCCCTTCTTGCATCACACCTTCATGAATGTGACCTCATCCCCAACGAAGATGGTATATAGTCTTTGGGCAAGATCGTCACGCAGCAGGGTGGCACAGTTGACGTAGCACCGATGTTTGGTGCGATGTTCACTAGGAACCCATGCCTCTAATCCTGTTTGAATTGTGCCACATTGCCTTTCCTGCATTGGTCAAAGAAGTCATTAGCCCTAGACCCATGCAGCCAGTCCCGGGCGTTGGCATCTTATTCTGAATCTCCTCAACAAATAATATAGGAGAACGGTGTGGTTGATGCCTTCTTTAATAAGTGCTAGAAGGGTGTAGGGGTCCTCCATGGCATTGCCCCAGTTGAATGCTACCGGAGGTGGTGAGGGTGATCCACACAGCCGGAAAACATTGCCTTTTAGCTGCTCTTCTTCCTCTTCCTCGGGCTCCCCATATAGATCCTGGTCTTTGTGGTCTTGGGGAATGGGATCTATTAGCTGTGACTGCAACACATCTGCAGCTGAAATGTATGCAGACATACTGCCAGATCCTCTGCAGTCTGACGTGGTGCTTCCGGTCTCGGATGCTATGGGTTAAAATCACCTCACTGCTGAAACTCGCTCATCAGGTCTGTGACTTCCATCAGAACCCGGGACTGGATCTGCACCTCATTAAAGATGATACCCAAATTGGGAAGTGCGGTGGAGCTCCAGGTGACATAGGTCTCACTTTCCATCTTCTCTCCATGATGCCACTCTGGGTCTGGTTCTGCCAACCAACTTTCTGCCCCCGGCATGGTTAGGTAGATTATATCATCCTCTGAGTTGAGGTCAGCCATGCCACGCAGGGGAACCAAGAAGAAACCAAATGAGTGCAGTGCAGAATCTGGACAGCATAAAAGTGTGCAGGCAGAAGTAAGATGGCGGGAGACACTGTTAAAGTTCCGTGGTTTTGGGTGTGTTTTATTTTGCTAAGGGGTCTGCCTCTTGCATTGAGTGCCACGATTCAGACCAGAGCAATCAGTACTGGAGTTGAATATTTGCACACTAATGTTGCCTTATGCCTAGATGCTAATTAACACTTTTATGTCAGGCCACAATGTATATAAACTGGGTTGCGGATACTTAGCTGCAATCATTATTGAAGCGTGACATGTTAGTATGAAATATAGTGATGAAAATTAATACATTTATTCAAGTCACCAGTCACCCCCAATTTATCTGCAATGCTGAATAGGCCTATTGGGCACTGTAGGAATACCAAGACATCTGGAATATGCATTATTCATAAAATGTGAGCCCCAATGGGGATGATGCTGCAAATGTATATAAAGCGCTACGGAATTAATAGCGCTATATAAATGAATACATAATATTATTATTATGATCATTATGGCATTAAATAGTGACTACACATTTTTTATTAACAATATCCATCTTATGAGGTATTGGTGAACAGACCAATAAGAACATGGATGTGAAGCATATAATGATCATATGCTATTTTTTTATATATTGCTTTCACATAAGTGAAAGCAATATAGTGACAAGTGACTTCCTAGCTCCTGCCACATCTGGCACTTTTTCCAAAATTCAGGCCTTGCAGGTGTTTAAACACCTGCAAACTCCAGGAAGCTTAAAAAATTCCCAAAGATTCCCAAAAATTCTACAGCTTAAGACAAGCCGGTAGACTCAATGGCTGGGGACAAGTTTTTTGCCCCAGAAAATTAAAGTAGGGAGAATGGAGGGTTAAAAACCGCATTGAATATTATATTGATTTAGTAGTCAATGCATGGCAGGTCTCCCTGCAACGCCCTGAAACATGTCAATATGATATTAATTTGCCTGAGGAAGGGCCAGGGAGCCATGAAACGTGTTGACTTATAAATCAATATTACATTCACCCTGTGATGTCTTTTGGAATATGGCAGCACGGTTTTTAACCCTTAGGCTAGGGCCACACTGAACAGTGCCCTTACATCAAGCAGATGCAGTTACAGCAGGGCCCAGCCTGCTGTAAAGCACACCGTTAACGTTAAAGTAGCTTAAGAATAACAAAGTCAATATTTTGGAGTGGCTATCACAAACCCCTGATCTCAATCCAATTGAAAATTTATGGCTGCCTGTGTTCGCTGCTCCATAGTAATCCGATGTTTACTAAAATATATTGCAATCTGAGAGTCCTCAGTGGTTGATACCTTTTAATGGCTAACTGAAAAGATGGTAAACATAGCAAGCTTTCGGGACGCTGAGTTCCCTTCTTCAGGCTCAAGATGACACAAATTCTGAAGACACATACATTTATACATAAGCAATAAAAAAAATAAAAAAAATTAAATAAAAAAAAGGGAAAGAAGAGAAAAGGAAAAAAAAAAAGCCAAAACAGTTATATGCTCTGGTGGATATGACAGGTGACGCAAAGCAGAGTGGGGTTAGGGGGGGTGGAGGAGCAGGGACAGAGAAACCAGATTTCTAAGATAAGCGGAACCAATTGTATTAGGTAGATGGTTAGTAACCCATGGAGACCTGAAAATACTTAATTAAGTTGTGGAGAGCAGAGTTCTAAGTGAGACAGTTCATAGAAGTGTCAAGAGTTCATAGTCCTATAATTTCAGTGTGTTGCAAGCTGTCTCCAAATGCACTTTCATTTTATATAAAAATGCATGAATCTGCTATCCCCAAATGTCCGTTCATTTTACATAAAATCCCAAAAATCCATGTGAAATATTTAATCCGGTTTTGAGTGTGTTGAAGGTTGATATCAATTTGTATTCCCAAATTCTTTTGCTTATGTATAAATGTATGTGTCTTCAGAATTTGTGTCATTATCTGCCTGAAGAAGGGAACTCAGTGTCCCGAAAGCTTGCTATGTTTCCCATCTTTTCAGTTAGCCATTAAAAGGTATCAACCACTGAGGACTCTCAGATTGCAATATATTTTTCTATCTACTGGCTAACACGGTATAAATATTCTTTACGATGTTTACTATGAATACAGCCACACAGGAAGCCCCAGGAACTGCGCTTTAGCAGAGCGCACAGGAAAACGTTGTCAGCAATTAATAATCAACATTAAGAGAAATAAACAATTGGTATAGATCACCTTTTTGTAATGACTCTATATAATATGTGTTTCACTTTCTGTCTTGAATTAGTGAAATAAATTAACTTGTTGATGATGTTGTAATTCATTGAGATGCACCTATTACTCCCATAGTGTGTGTGTAGAAAACACTGTGCTTACATACATTTTTGCTTACATATTTTACCGATGGAATATTACAACTGTGTATGCCATAAGAGTATGGTGCCTTTTTGCAAGTTCAAGTCCAAAAAGATAGCAAAGGCTGGTATCTCCAATGAAAGAATTCCTGCTTTATATCATTATGTTTTAATGCAATCAGGACAGAGTAATTTAAGGGTACTTTCACATCAGTGGTTTTTGCCATTCGCGGCAGATGCGGTGAAAAAGCCGCATCTGCCGCGATTACCGCATAACCGCTGCACTTGCGGCACGATTGCGGCAAGCCCCATGCAATGTCTATGGGGCTTGCGGTAAGTGTGCGGCAGGTGCGGCAAGTGTGGTTTCGGCACTTGCGGCAGGTGCGGCCGCAAAAAAAACCGCGGTCAGCCGCGTTTTTTTTGTGGCTGCACCTGCGGCAAGTGCCGATACCGCACTTGCCGCACCTGCCGCAAGCCCGCATATACATTCTATGGGGCAACTGTGCCGCAAGTGCAGCGGTTATGCGGTAATCGCGGCAGATGCGGCTTTTTCACCGCATCTTCCGCGAACGGCAAAAACCGCTGATGTGAAAGTATTCTAAGGTTGTAGGGTCCTGTGGTAGTATGCGATATAGGGATGGATCTTCCAAGATTCTTAAGAGTAAGTTATTATATAGTTCAGCATCCAAACCCACCACAAAACCACCCTTATCTGAGGTCCATATAATTATTAACATGTAATTCTATATTAGAATGAAATCTCTTTTTGGAAAGATTGCCCGAAAACCAGTCTGAATTATGCTAGACAAAGTACCTTTGAGTCTGCGCTGCTGCCAGAAAGATGTAGAAACACCAACGACACTGGACGTCTGGGTACTGGTGATATAGGTTTATTTTCCGACGCGTTTCAGAGCCACATACCGAGCTCCTTCCTCAGGGAACATCAAGATTACACTGAGCAGATTCGTATTTATCAGAGAAAAGGCGCCAAAAGATAATTACAATGACATCCGCATATAGGGAGGCTCACAAAATGACGTCACATTGTTTATCAGCAAAGTTACGTAGCAACTCCAAATGCACTAGAAATTGACAAAATAGCATGAAAAACTAAAGCTGTAATTACATATAGTTTATACAGTTGCTATATCAGACAATTGATTCAAATTGTTAAAAAAGAAGAACATAAGAAAGAAATGTGGAGCAAAAAAGTAAAGTGACATGGTGCTGAATAGAACCTATAAAACAAAGGACTCAAATCTTGGGTCATGAATTCTGTGGATGCACTACCCATTATGTCATATGATTATTTGTGTTTCAGAGATGATAAAATGTGCTATATATGAACTTGTAAAAAGTAGTGCATTTAAAAGTGTATTTAAAAATGTGTGCTTGGACATGGTGGTGAAGAATATATTGTGATAAAAAGTGATAAAAAGTGATAAAAATCGATTATCTTATAATTTTATCTGTCGTGTTCAGTATTTTAAAACTATATATATTTTTATTTTTATTTCTATTTAAAAATAATTAGACTAATGGGATTCTCTGTTACAGTGTCGGGATGTTCCAAAAATGCTGGAGTGATCAAAAACTGATTGACTATTCAATAAGAACATATGTTTTATAAAATATATATATATATATATATATATATATATATATACCGTAAGTATTCAAATAAAAATATAATTTATTCAGACTATTCATAAAAATAAAGATAATATATAATTCATCATGATCAATATATATATAATAAAAAGAGGGGCGGTTAATAAAAATGGGTATTATGTTTAAAAAATTTTTGGATCTATAAAAATGATTTTGGATCAATAAAAATGTTTTTGCATCAATAAACTCTCTAGATGTATTCATGAAAAAGCTCTTTCTTAAAAAAGGTATGTTTTAATTTACTTAGAATGCAGAGATCTTTTGTATTATGAGTTGTTCTTAGTTTGCAATAGGTTTAGAACCGGAAACAATCGGTCCGGTTCTCCTATGTCTCATAGTATGAAATGTTCAAAAACTGAAAGCGAATCGGTCCAGGATAAGCCAGGACTCAGATAGTCCCAGATAAGTTGGATT
Organism: Allobates femoralis; assembly: GCA_033576535.1. NCBI lineage: Eukaryota > Metazoa > Chordata > Amphibia > Anura > Aromobatidae > Allobates > Allobates femoralis. The sequence continues at coordinate 97,849 of JARQOC010000115.1, forward strand.
ATAATAGGGTAGATTCGTTGGTAAAAAGATGCTCAATTCGTAGATATGTTAATGATTTAGTCTAGGGGAAGCATAATCTTAACTAAGGAAGAAAGGAGAAATAGGGATATAGTGTTAATAATAAGCTGTGCCTGTCTGTGGGGGAATGAAATGTCCTGTGCTTGCCAGTAGTTAGATGTTGGGCTCAGCGGTGCCGTTGATTAGAGATAACTGTCGGCGCATGTCAGCACTTAGGAATGAAGCCCTGCACGTGTCAGCGGTTTAGAGGCAGGGTCCCGGCGCATGCCTGTAGTTAAATGTAGCAGACTGCACGCATCGGTGGTTAGGGAATAAACAATCTGCGCGTGCTAGTGATCAGGCTCATACTGAAAAGCTCATGTTTTGCAATTCGGTGTAACTAGACACTGTTCATTGATATAATGTAATAAATTACATAAAATAGAAAATTAGTTCTTATATATATAGTGTTGGTTTAAGATGATGTTAGGAAATCAGGGCCAGTGTTAACAAATAGTGTAAATTGATGTTTGCTGATGTTATATTAATATAAGAACGACATGTCCCAGTGATTAGATGGTATATAATGAATAGATATATAATCTTAGTGAACATGTTATTATTCAACATAGTGTCCAATGGAGAGTGGAGAAGAAACAAGGTTTATCTACTCTATAATTGCCGTAGGCAAAATCGTGTCGGCCCCCGAAAACGCCGTGGCTATGTCACACTGTGACGTCACCACGCGCGAGCAATGGCCGCGAAGCGGCCATTGCGAGTCGCTGGCCGAAAATAGAACCAGAGGTTCGGCCACAAACTTAGCGATTTACCGCTGAGGTAGCGCGAGCAATGGCCGCGAGGCCATTGCGAGTCGCTACCTCAGTCGCCGCACCTGTCGCAACTCCCCCTATACTTTCAATGGGGATCTATTGCGACTCGCTGTGTAGCGCGAGCAATGGCCGCGAGGCCATTGCGAGTCGCTACACTTGCAGGTTTGCTCGCGAAAATCCTGTGGCTGACTGCGCTGTTGCTGGGTAGCAACCCATTTTGCCTACCAATCACCATACTCCCCTTTGTCTACCAATCACTATGCTCCCACCTGCCGCAATTTTATAGTGTTTACTTTAAGTTTTCCTCACAAATTATTCCTGCCTTGGTGATCCTGTGGGACGGACGTCGGAAAACCAGTGCTGGAACCTCATCCCTACAAGACATCTTTTTGGGCCAATATAATCGATTAGTAATTATTATTAATTATTAATATTAATATTAGTGTTAATATTAATTATTATTAATCGATTATGCCTTGGTGATCCTGTGGGACGGACGTCGGAAAACCAGTGCTGGAACCTCATCCCTTCAATATCAGCTAAGATATCTTTTTTACTCAATATAATTGATTATTCATTATGATTATTTATTAATATTATTATTATTATTGTTAATATTAATTATTATTATTAATATATTATTAATATTATTATTATACATTGATATATTCATAATTATATATCTTTTTGGCCCAATACAATTGATTATTCATTATGATTATTTATTTATATTACTATTATTAGTGTTAATATTAATTATTATTATTAATCCATTATTAATATTATTGTTATATTGATATATTCATCATTATATATATATATATATTGATATATATATATATATATATATATATATATACACATTATATATATATTATATAGATTAATATATATAGATATATATATATATAGATGTCATATTATATATATCTATATGATTAGTATATATATATATTGTATATTAATCTATATATATCAGCTAAGATATCTTTTTGGGCCAATATAATCGATTATTTATTGATATATTCCTTATTATATATATATATATATATTGATATAGATATATCTATATTATATATAGATATATAGATATATAGATATATATAATACGACATATATATCTATATCTATATATATTAATCTATATGTATATGATTAGTATATATATATATATATTGTATATTAATCTATATATATAATTTATATATATATATATATATATATATATATATATATATATATATATATATACACATTCTAATTAATTTGTAATATATAATATACATAATTTATTTAAGTTAATAATATATATAATATATTTTTTTTATATATTTTTATGATATAATTTATATATAAAAATATATTGTATATAATTACAATTAACAATATAAATATTACTACTTTGACTATATTGCTATGCACAATGTATATTGATTGCTTCTGTGGCGCCCCTGCGGGTATTAGCCACAGTATAAGATCATAATAGTTGCACTCACTTAGAAAGCCATGCCACTACACTACCACCTTTGGCCAGTAGGGGGAGCTCCAGAGACACCAGAGACTTCCCTAGAGATAAAACACTGGTCTGAGGTAAATTTTCAGACAGTTGGAGCCAGGAGCTCAGAGTGACAGGAGCTGCATTGAGTTCCTGAGGACTGACTGACAATTTCCAGGGCCAAGCCATCGGTCTGAGGAGGAGAAAACTGATAAGAGGAACACTTTCAGAATCGGGTAGCATCATTATCTACCCTAGATAAAAAGCGCAGATACGGATACCGGATCCGTGGCTGCATTAGTTATATACAATACAGCAACCAGAAAAACGTGAGGTAACAACAAGCTTCACAGGGCCAGACACAGCAACATACTAAGAGTTCAGCAGTACTCCCGGAGGGGGTAAGCAGAGAGAGACAAAGGACTCAAGTTGCCTGTTGAGTGGGACCCAGAGAGGACAGATTTGGGCCAGCAGCGAGTTCACACACGGCAGCAGGGCCACATAGACAGCGCAAGCAGGAGGTAAAGGACCCGGTGGGGCCTGAGCAACTGAACCCCTATTGCAGACTCCGGAGACGGGACTTGTTGTATTATAGTTTGGTTGAAAGTAAACCAGTTAAACCTCATCTGTGCCTCAGCCTCTGATTTAACAGCTACCATCTATCCAGGATTGGGTCCATCACCGCTGAGAGAATTTGCTGTGAATCAAGTAAGTGTCTGTGCCCTTAACATCTCCTCACCATACTTCCATCTTCATCCATCATTAACTTTAACATCACCTGTCCAGGGGACCCTACAGCCCTACCCGGAAAAGGGCTATACCATCTCAGCTGCCTCTCACCATCATCCCCTGGCCAGTACAAGGCAGCGGTGGCCATATATAGCCACATTATTCCGGGTGGCGTCACGACAATAACATCTACAAACTTTATAAATTATATAAACTTCTAAATCCCCTGTAAATACCCCCTTTTAGGAGTGTGCCAGCCTGGGGCCACGGCCTGGGTCCAGCCACCAGTGACTCCCCCAAGGAAAGGGACCCTGCGCCGGGTATCCCGGTCCCCTAAGCTGGGCGGCACATCTCTCTTTGGCGTCACGAACAGGATTGACCGTGCCTGGTTAAATCGGGTACTGTGTGCCGTGATTAATGCCGAAAATTGTGAGAAAATCCGAGAAAAATTGACTTTTTTTTTTATTTTTATCAAAAAGTGATTTTCCCATTGGAAACCATTGAAATAGACTTTTCCCCATTGACTAACATTGAAACAAAATGGCCGCCAGCCTCTGAGGTAAAATTGCATCATCACTAATTACCTCATAACTGCCACAGCACGAGACTGCTATTTGAACTGTGTCATAGCCCTGAGCTCTGATCTGACTGAAAAATTTCAGATTCCGCCATTACTGAGCTCACGGCGAGCAGAAGCAGCAGCGGGCGTGTCTTTGTGGGCGGTACCAAGCTGAGAGCTCTGACGTCTGCAAAAGGGGAAAACCAATCCTGCTGCACAGCGGAACGATTATACGCCATCCCGACGGAGGCAGAGGACCGGAAGGGTCCGGATTAACTAAGGGGGCGCAACATGTCACAGCACGGAGACGCCGAAACACCCGGCGACACAAATGCAGCTGAATCACAGAACAGAGCTCTCGGCAGCACAGCGGCGCAAGGTGCAGCGCCCATTATGCCGATGTTGATGCCATATACCCCAGGTGCTCCATGGCTTCCAGTGTATGAAGGTAAGCCTAATACTTTTGATGATTTTAAAGAAAAATTGCTGGCCTATTTAAACATGTTTCCAATGGCAGAAGCTCAGCGTGTCGGTTTGCTGATGGCACAGTTAAGTGGTAATGCCAAGCGAGAAGTCACAGCATGGTCCGCTGATCTAAAAGACACTGCTGAGCATATTCTAGCTGGATTAAAGGCAGTATTTGAAACTACTGCTGGTAGCAAAGCAAAGACCAAATTCTTCAATTGCAAACAAAAGGCCAATGAGAGTGTGAGAGACTTTGCCCTGAATTTACAGGAGGCCCTTAAAGCGCTTACACTGGCTGAACCAATGTTTAACACTGGCGCTGATAAATTGCTAAAAGATTAATTCATTGAGGGACTATTAACCCCTTCTCATCGAGGGCATGCGAGTATGCTGACTTTCAAGGACCCTGAGGTGACATTTGCCCAGTTAAAGGAGAGCGCTATTCGTCTCCAGCAGGCAGAGGCACTTTGGGATCAGGATCCTGAGCAATCCATTACAGAAACCCCTCAACAACAGAGAGTGCCAGTGACATCAGTTAAGCCCCTGGAGGCCAGTGTTAATGATGCTTTCCAGCAAAAGCTTGACTCTCTAACAGACATTGTCACCTCAATGGCTAAAACCATGCAGGAAATGAGAGAATCACAGACTACACCCAAGATGGAGTTGGCGAACCGCAGAGAGGATATTCCCTGGATGAGACCCCAGAGATACCCAGCGTGGAGAGGACGACCCAACGACCGTTACCAGCCGGATGGACAGCCTATTTGCCGTCGTTGCCGGAAGCCAGGCCACATTGCCCGCAATTGTGATTTAAACAAGGATCCCCTGGGAATGCGGGCCGCTTCGCAGGAGTGAACTTTCAAGGCCCAACATCCTGGCACGATAAGTACGTCGGAGGACGTCCCATTATCCCCATCGTGCTGGACGGTATTCCCCTCAATGCCTTGTTGGACACTGGTTCCCAGATTTCATCTATACCACATATCCTTTATAAGAGGTACTGGGCAGATTCAGACATTGATAAAAGACCATCTAATGTTGAGCTAAGTATATATGCTAGTAATGGAAAATTGGTACCACAAGTAGGATTTAGAGAGATGACCATTAAGATTGGTAGAGCAGAATTAAAAAAATCAGGGTATCATAATTGTTGATGTTAACCGACGGGAACCTTCTGTATTGATAGGTATGAATGTTTTAGAAAATTGTTTTTCCGAGGTTATTACTATTTTACAGCAATTTGCGGAAACTGCCCAATCCTGCCAGCAGAGAATTCTCCGGAGAGAGATAAAAGCATTGGTGCTGAAGCAACAAGTAGAGGTTGCAGGTGGAGAAATCGGCAGTGTGAGGGTAAGTGACCCAACTCCTATAGTAATACCTCCAAAAACTGAAATGCTGGTATGGTGTAGAGCAGCCATTGGTATTAAAGGACGAGATTACCACGCCTTGGTAGAGCCTGTGTACACTGATAGTAGACCCACAATATTAACGGCTAGAGGAATAGTCGAGGTACACAGGGGAAGAGTGCCCATACGTCTTTTGAATTGTGGAGAGGAAGAGGTCACTTTACCAAGGTACGCTACAATGGCCAAGCTATACACTGTTGACAACAATGCCATCATAGCCATTGGGCCCTTGAATCCGTCATGTCAGGCGGACGACAATGGTTCAAGTGGAGAATTAGAAGATTGGTTTCAGCAGCTGCATATAGGTACAGATTCAACACCTACCCACCAAAAACAAGGGTGTACCGACTAGTAGAAGAATATGAACGGGTCTTCAGTAAACACCCATTAGACTTCGGACAGATTAAAGGGGTAGAACATACAATTCCTACCGGTAACCACCCACCAATAAAAGAGAGATATAGACCCATACCGCCCGCTCATTATCAATGTGCTAAAGACATGCTGAGGGAGATGAAACAGGCCGGGGTAATAAGAGACAGTTGTAGCCCCTGGGCAGCCCCTCTGGTAATAGTTAAAAAGAAAGACGGAACCATGAGAATGTGCGTAGACTACCGGCAGATTAATCACATTACCCATAAAGACGTCTACCCCTTACCTAGAATTGAAGAGTCATTAGCTGCTTTAAGATCTGCTAACTATTTTTCCACCTTAGACTTAACAAGTGGGTATTGGCAAGTCCCTGTGGCTGAGGAAGATAAAGAGAAGACAGCATTTACCACACCGATGGGTCTCTGTGAATTTAATTGTATGCCATTCGGACTCTGCAACGCACCCGGTACCTTTCAGCGATTGATGGAATGCTGTCTCGGACACAAGAACTTTGAAGCCGTCCTTCTGTACCTAGATGATGTAATAGTCTACTCAAAGACTTACGAACAACATCTACAAGACCTAGCAGAAGTGTTCGAGGCCTTATCCCGGTATGGTATGAAGATCAAGCCATCAAAATGTCACCTTCTAAAGCCAAAGGTACAATACCTGGGACACGTTGTAAGTTCAGAAGGAGTAGCACCGGATCCCGAGAAAGTAACCGCAATAAGGGATTGGCCAAGACCTACCAGCGTGAAACAGGTGAGGCAATTCCTGGGACTGGTGGGCTACTATCGTAGATTTATCCAAGGGTTCACCAAGCTAGCAGCACCTCTACAAGACATCCTGGTAGGGCAGTCGAAGAAGCCTTCAAATCGCAATCCTCCTTTCCAGTGGAGTGATGAGAGGGAAGATTCTTTTGAAAAGTTGAAGAAGGCATTGACCGGAGAAGAAGTTCTGGCATACCCCGATTACCATCAACCTTTCATCCTTTACACAGATGCCAGTAATGTGGGACTGGGAGCAGTACTATCTCAGAAGCAAGGAGGCAGGGAGAAAGTCATCGCCTTTGCAAGTAGAAAGCTCCGGCCTACTGAAAGAAATCCTGAAAATTACAGCTCCTTCAAGTTAGAACTACTGGCAGTAGTCTGGGCTGTGACTGAGCGTTTCAAACACTACTTGGCAGCTGCAGAATTCACCGTCTATACTGATAACAACCCATTGACCCACCTGGATACAGCCAAGCTAGGTGCGCTGGAACAGCGATGGATAGCCCGGCTGTCTAATTACAACTTCGTGATCAAGTATAGAGCAGGCCAAAAGAATGGAAATGCAGACGCCTTATCCCGGATGCCGCACTTGAGAGACGTGGAAGAAGAACAGGTAGAACTTGAAGAAATTGAACTACCCGCCTTCCATCGTCCCAAGGTAGGACAGTATCAATCCAGTGCCTACCAGAAACATCAACAGGTGAATCTCAACCCATTAGCACACCACAGATGGGCTGACACTCAAGACAGCAATCCAGCTGTGAAGTTGGTGAAAGAACTGCTGACTGAGCAAAGTGCGTATCCCAATGAAAATGCACCGAAAGAGACACATCAACTCTGGAAAGAGAGAGGCAAAATGTTCCTATACCAAGGAAAGCTGTGCAGAAGATATACCAATCCAAAGACGCATGAGCTAGTATGGCAGATCATTGTGCCTAAACAAGATGTAAAAATGGTCCTAGAAGCTTATCACAATGGTGCTGGTCACTTCGGGTGGAAAAAGCTAGAAGTACTTTTAAGAGAAAGATTCTACTGGGTTGGAATGAGAAGATCAATTGAAGAATGGTGCAGAAACTGTGGTCCGTGCAACCTCAGAAGAAAAGATCTAAAAAACCAAAGAGCACCACTCCAGCCTATAGTTACCAAGCAACCACTTGAGCTCGTAGCAATAGACCACGTGAAATTGACACCAAGCCGGTCCGGCTATGTCTATGCTTTAACCATAGTGGACCATTACTCACGTTTCTTGGTAGTAGTGCCTGTGAAAGATCTCACTGCAAAGACAGCAGCTAAGGCGTTCCAGACCTACTTTTGCAGACCCCATGGATATCCGGAACAAGTACTCGCAGACCAAGGCACAGCATTTGAATCAGAGATCTTCAGAGAATTTTGCAATATGTATGGCTGCAAGAAGATCCGTACAACAGCCTATCATCCGCAAACAAATGGCTTATGCGAAAGAATGAACCATATTGTAATCGATCTCTTAAAGACTTTACCAGAGACAGAGAGAAACCTATGGCCAGAGAAATTGCCTGACTTGGTAGACCTCTATAACAATGTCCCGGTAAGCTCCACAAACTGTACCCCAGCTTACCTTATGCGTGCAAGACCTGGTAAGCTACCAATAGATCTAGAAATGGGCATCGTAAAACCTGACGCAGAGGTGCAGGATTCCAACTGGGACTCCCTACGCCAACAACAGTATCGCCAAGTGCAAGAATGCGTAGAAAGGAATCTCCAGAAAACTAGAGAAAGACAAGAGCAATACTTCAACCAGAATGCTCTAGCAACCCCATTAAAACCTGGTGATCAAGTGCTCAAGAGAAACCGTCGCACTAATAAACTGGACAATCAGTGGGAATCCGTCCCATATACAGTTTTACCAATGAGAGTGAACAATCCTAAAATGTGTCTTATAAGCAAAGATGGTGGATTAACATCAGTACTAATGTCAAGAGACAATCTAAAACTATGTCCAGAGACATTGAAAGAAAAAGAAGTCATTCAACTTGAACCAGAAGTTATTCAACCAGTACCGGTTCAACTTGTTAAAGAAAAAGAAGAAGATGGAGTATATCACACCTATCTAGGAGACTTTCCTAAAACCTGGCCAACCTACAATGGTGCAGTAGTAGTTCCCATGATGGCCTTCTATCAAACACCAGACCCTGTACCACAAGAAGTCCCAAGACAGGAAGAACAAATTCCTAGTATAATAGTCCTGGACACGGTGGAATTGCCAATCCCACAAATGTGGAATTATCCCTAGCAGAACCAGAAGTACTTACTAGGTATACGTCCACTCACACCATCACATTGAGTACACCCAGTACACAAGCGTTACGCAGATCACAGCGTAGTACTCAGGGTCAATTACCAGCAAGATATGCAGACTACCAAATGTAAATAGATATTTCAACCAGAAATATCTGAAAGGAACTTGTTTAGTTGTTAATTAGTAGTTATTAGATGTAACGTTAAAAAAAGCTCAGTACCTGCAGAGACTATTCTGTATGAACTACTTGCATATTCTTGAATTCTTTTCTTCATTTATCAGCCCGGAGGCGGTAAATTAAAGCTCCGGAAGGACTGTTTTTTTTTAACATTCTTAAATTATTCATAAACTTTGTTGGAAAAATGGACGCTAATTGCAGTGCCTTTCCTAACAAATAAATAGCCCTCAAGGACAGAGCTGTATTAATGGACGCTATTTGAAGTGACTTTTTACAAGACTCTATTTTTTAAACTTGAGTGGTTTTTGTAACTTTTTATTTTTTTTTAAGACTCTATCAATATTATCTGTTATATCTTATGTTTATTGTCCCACAGTCCCGGAGTACTGTTCTTAACTAAGGGGGAATGTGGCGCCCCTGCGGGTATTAGCCACAGTATAAGATCATAATAGTTGCACTCACTTAGAAAGCCATGCCACTACACTACCACCTTTGGCCAGTAGGGGGAGCTCCAGAGACACCAGAGACTTCCCTAGAGATAAAACACTGGTCTGAGGTAAATTTTCAGACAGTTGGAGCCAGGAGCTCAGAGTGACAGGAGCTGCATTGAGTTCCTGAGGACTGACTGACAATTTCCAGGGCCAAGCCATCGGTCTGAGGAGGAGAAAACTGATAAGAGGAACACTTTCAGAATCGGGTAGCATCATTATCTACCCTAGATAAAAAGCGCAGATACGGATACCGGATCCGTGGCTGCATTAGTTATATACAATACAGCAACCGGAAAAACGTGAGGTAACAACAAGCTTCACAGGGCCAGACACAGCAACATACTAAGAGTTCAGCAGTACTCCCGGAGGGGTAAGCAGAGAGAGACAAAGGACTCAAGTTGCCTGTTGAGTGGGACCCAGAGAGGACAGATTTGGGCCGGCAGCGAGTTCACACACGGCAGCAGGGCCACATAGACAGCGCAAGCAGGAGGTAAAGGACCCGGTGGGGCCTGAGCAACTGAACCCCTATTGCAGACTCCGGAGACGGGACTTGTTGTATTATAGTTTGGTTGAAAGTAAACCAGTTAAACCTCATCTGTGCCTCAGCCTCTGATTTAACAGCTACCATCTATCCAGGATTGGGACCATCACCGCTGAGAGAATTTGCTGTGAATCAAGTAAGTGTCTGTGCCCTTAACATCTCCTCACCATACTTCCATCTTCATCCATCATTAACTTTAACATCACCTGTCCAGGGGACCCTACAGCCCTACCCGGAAAAGGGCTATACCATCTCAGCTGCCTCTCACCATCATCCCCTGGCCAGTACAAGGCAGCGGTGGCCATATATAGCCACATTATTCCGGGTGGCGTCACGACAATAACATCTACAAACTTTATAAATTATATAAACTTCTAAATCCCCTGTAAATACCCCCTTTTAGGAGTGTGCCAGCCTGGGCCACGGCCTGGGTCCAGCCACCAGTGACTCCCCCAAGGAAAGGGACCCTGCGCCGGGTATCCCGGTCCCCTAAGCTGGGCGGCACACTTCCTTAAATAATATACTGTAGCTATTATTGCATACATTTTTCAGTACTGTGCTCAATATGAGCTCTGACAAACAAAAAAGCTCTGTTAGAGCTAGCAATGCTGCACGCCAGCGCAAGAAGCGTGCGCAGGAAGATCCGGAAACAACACGTCTCCGTTTGCTTAAGCTCCAGGAGGATTTCAATAAAAGAATTGCAAAGGAGTCTGCTGAAGAAAGAAGCAGTCGGTTGGCCAAAAAAGTTGAGGCGGAATGCAAAAGACGCAAAAAACAAAAGGTGAAGGTGCAAGGAGAACCATTTACCTCTGATATGGCGTCCATATCTGGGTCTCCAACACTTTCTGAAACTCAATTGCCTACAACATCTGGCCGTAAACAACAAAAGGTAAAGGTGCAACGAAAACCATCTACCTCTGATATGGCGCCTATATCTGTGTCTCCAACACTTTCTGAAACTCAACTGCCTACAACATCTGGCACGGGTAAAGTGAAGGGCAAATGTTCTTCTAAAACAAGAACAGACAAGATTGCTTCTGCCATGACAAGACATCAATTGGCTAAAGTCAAACGTTTACAAATTATGTCACCTACCTCAAAACAACGCCGTTTGGCCCATTTGGCTGCCTTACAGCGTCAACTACGTCAAAAAAAATACCTCCGTAAGAAGTCTCCAGTCACTACTTCTTTTGTTGGATGTCTTGACAGTTCTACACAGCAACGCCTTATTTATGTAGGCATCTACAAAAAAGGTCATCTGTTGCTCACTTCACCTACGTCATCAATCCCTATTGGCTTTACTGATGACGAGACCGGTATTTTAGAACATACCTGTGGGCCCATGAATGTGTTATGTCAACATTGTGAAGCACAACATTTTGAGGCTCCAAAAGAGTTTTTTACCAGGCTATTTGTGCTCCCAGAGGTCTATGTAACAATATACCTGAGGAAGACATTTTATACTGTCGAAACGCGTTGTATGTGCTTTTCTTAAGAAATATTAAAAAACTCTTTATGAAATTATAAGAAGCTTTGGATCATAGACCTCTGGGAGCGCAAATAGCCTGGTAAAAAACTCTTTTGGATCTATATTCCTATGGTAACTCGGTCTGAGCTACTTACTAGCTACCAGGGATTTGCAGCATACCGACTACTGAGGAAACCTACGCCTGGATACTTAATGGTCCCTAGTGACCGATACGCAAGTGAACAAGACCTAAAAAAGGTGAGTGCCATCCACTTCCACCTACGATCTGATTATACATTTACATTTAGATCGGTGCGCTTTCTTCCTTTCCTTTTCTTCTACCAGAAACATTTTGAGGCTGAAAGGCCATCTGATGGACAGTTCTCCCTTTGTTGTCACAAGGGCAAAGTTAAGGTACCATTACCTCAGTACCCTGAGCTCTTCACTACTTTACTGAAAGGAGACAGCCCATATAGTAAAAATCTCATGGAGAATACCAGGAGCATTAATAGTTCCTTTGCATTTGCTTCCATGGGTGCAAGTGTTTCTCAACCACCTGGACACGGTCCTTACTGTTTCCGGATTCACGGCCAAATTTACCATAGAACTGGAACTCTCCACCCCGCTGAAGGTCAAGTTCCAGCATATGCACAGCTGTATATTTTGGATAGTGGTACTGCTAATGAACAACGCCTACAGTCTCCAGAAAATCTCAAGTGTAATCCAGCCTTGATGACAATTATTGCTGAGCAATTGGAAGATATTAATCCCTTTGTTTCAGCTTACAAAATGTTACGGCAAGTGGAGGAAGAGGAAGAACAGAAAGCATTGGAACATGGCACAAAAATGCCTAATATCATCATGGCAATTAAACAAGACAGAGAGCAAGACCCAAGACGGTATAACAACCCTATTGTCCATGAAGTTGCAGTCATCTTTGAAAATGCTGATGGAGAGCCACCATTTAATAGAGACATTTTAATACATCTAAAACCAGACATAAATAATCCATTGGCCCCCAAAACACAGCAAATAAGTATTTTACACAGTAATTTGGATGCATTACTGTATCCATTGTTTTTCCCTCATGGAGAGCAAGGGTGGCATGAATGACTCATGCAGCAAAGCCAAAATCCTCGCAGGGTGACACAGCTGCAGTATTACTGTTATTTGCTGTCAGTACGGACAGAATTCAATCCTGTCCTTAATGGAGGTAAACTGACACAGCAGTACTTGGTGGATGCCTATGTTAAGATCGAGGCCAATCGTTTAAATTTTATACGACAACACCAGAAGGATTTGAAGGTGGAGGATTATTGTCTCCTTCAAGAACATTTGCTGAGAAAATCTGTAGAAAAAGGAATCCCCATTGGCAAGACGGTAATTTTACCATCTTCCTTTGAGGGAAGTCCCCGAAACATGCAGCAGAGGTATCAAGATGCCATGGCGATTGTAACTAAATTTGGAAGACCAGATATTTTTATAACGATGACCTGTAATCCAAAATGGAGTGAAATTGCAACCAATTTACAGCCATGGCAGCGTGCTGAACATCGCCCGGATTTAGTGGCCCGTGTATTCAGGATTAAACTTGAAGCCCTTTTGAAAGATATTAATTGTGGATTATTTGGTAAGGTTTGTGCTATGGTTCATGTGATAGAATTTCAAAAGCGAGGCCTACCACATGCTCACATTCTAATTATTCTGGATGCCAACTCAAAACTAAGAACTGAGGTGGAAGTGGACAATACTGTTTGGGCTGAAATTCCTGATCCATTACATTACCCTGTGCTCCATCAAATTGTCATTCAACACATGATCCATGGCCCCTGTGTACAACACAATCCCAATTCTCCATGTATGGAGAGTGGAAAGTGTAAAAAAGCTTTTCCCAAACAGTTTCAAACAAAAACTGTTATACCTGAGGATGCATATCCAAGTTATCAAAGAAACGAAGGACCTTCTTTTCCACACCATTCCAAGATGATTGATAATTCTTGGGTGGTTCCATATAACCCTTTCCTTCTATTAAAATATAAGTGCCATATCAATGTGGAAGTATGTGCTTCCATTCAGAGCGTAAAATACCTCTTCAAATATGTGTACAAAGGTCATGACAAAGCCAATGTGGAAATTTGTGAAACCAACATCAGACACGATGAAACTCATAAATTCATGGATTCCAGATATGTCAGTGCACCAGAGGCAGCTTGGCGAATCTTTGCTTTCCAAATGCATAGACAATCTCACAGCATTATTCGTCTTGCAGTACATCTGCCTCATTCACAATCACTTTTTTTTCACGAGGGTGATTCTGCGGACAACATCAGTTATTCAATGGACAGACAATCAACACTCATGGCCTACTTTACCCTCAATGAGAATGATCCCAATGCTCGGGAGTACTTATATCGTCAAATTCCTGAGCATTATGTTTGGAAAGAAGGTGCATGGGAAGTTAGAAGGAGAGGAGGTGCTTCAGTCATTGGTAGACTCTACACTGTTAGTATTCAAGAACAAGAACGTTATTTTTTAAGGCTGTTGTTACTCCATGTTAAAGGAGCCACAAGTTTTGACAATCTTAAGACTGTTAAGGAAGTCACATACCCAACGTTTAAAGAGGCGGCATTAGCCCTTGGATTGCTCTTTGATGACAGTGTTTGGAGAAAAACTTTATTGGATGCCTGTGTTCTCAATATGCCTGCACAGCTCCGTGACATGTTTGCATATATATGTGTTTTTGGTCCTCCTAATCATCCCCTGGAGTTGTGGCAAGAATTTAAACAACACTTCGTTCAAGATTACTGCCATGCCTACCACCCTGACACTGATGATTGTGAGCATTGTGAAGGATATGCCATGACTGATGTTGAACATGTTTTAAAATTTCATGCTAAACATTTTATTGATTTTAATCTGCCACACCCAAAAAGAAAACCACACATTCGTCCTCAATACAACAAAGAAGAAGAGTTAGTAAGAGCACATGAAATGAAAGTCACCTTAAATGATCAACAACGTTTGGCCTATACTGCAATCCATAAAGCTTTAGAGGATACAAGTGATAAGCCAAAGTGCTTTTTCCTTGACGGTCCCGGTGGAAGTGGGAAAACCTATCTCTATCATCTATTGATTCATGAACTGAGAGGAGAAGGAGAAGTTGTCTCACCTGCAGCCAGTACAGGGATTGCTGCTAATCTATTGCAAGGAGGAAGAACTATCCATTCACTGTATGGCATACCAATACCAATTAATGAGACATCCGTTTCAAGAATTAAAAATGATACTGATGCGGCCCAACATTTGAAGACTACCAAACTCTTCATCATCGATGAGTCTACTATGTTGTCAAAATACGCTTTGCATGTAATTGATCAATTATTACGGGATGTCATGACAACTGATGTCTCCAAGAAAAATAAATTACCCTTTGGAGGGAAAGTCATTGTTCTGGGAGGAGACTTTCGGCAGTGTCTTCCTATCATCTCTCATGGAACAAGGACAGACATCGTAGAGAGCTGCATTAAATATTCACGACAATGGCAGCTTTTCAATCAATTGCCGCTCATTAACAACATGCGCTCCATTGATCCTGATTATAGCAATTGGTTAATTCAATTGGGAAATGGAGAATTGTCCAATGATTACAACCTTGGTGATGATGTCATTGAGATCCCGCAAGACATGATCTGCACTGGCTCTTTAATCTTGGATATATTTGGTGAAAACATTGTCATTGATGTGAATAATGACGAAAGTATTCAGAATGCTGCATCACATGCCATTCTTTGTCCCAAAAATGACGCTGTGGATTTGATCAATTCAAAAGTTATGGATTGTATTCCTGGAGAATACATTGAATATTTGAGCCACGATTCCATTGATCCAGATGAGACAGAAAATCCCGAACAATATCCCGTGGAATTTCTAAATTCTCTAACACCAACAGGAATGCCTTCTCATCTCCTGAAATTAAAAGTTGGTACAATTATAATGCTTTTGCGTAATTTTAACAGCAGAAAAGGACTTTGTAACGGGACTCGGATGATTATTATTGCTTTGTTTGACAACTTGATACAAGCAAAAGTAATTTCTGGCTCGGATGAAGGAAATGTAGTCTTCATTCCAAGAATTGATCTCTGTCCATCAGAGACTGGATTGCCTTTCAAACTAAGACGTCGGCAATTTCCCGTGAAGCCTGCCTTTGCCATGACCATAAATAAATCCCAAGGACAAACTTTGGAGAAAGTGGGGATTTATTTGCCAGAACCTGTTTTTGGTCATGGACAATTATATGTGGCTTTCTCACGTGTGCAGAGACGATGCAATGTGAAGGTGAAAGTGGTGGATTCATGCATTCAAGGCAAATTGGTGCCTAACTGTGAGAAAGTCTTCACCAAAAATATTGTCTATCGGAATATTTTGGGATGAACTTTTGCATATTTTATATTTTTACCTTTTCTATTTAAAAAAAAAAAAAAAAAAAAAAAAAATTAGTTTAGTCTTTTCAATTTCAGTTTTTTATGTGCATAGTTTATACAATGTTTGTGGAAAAACACATTACAGATTTCATTGGAGATGTGTATCATTCTGATTTTCTCACAGGGTGATAGAAACCACTATTTAAAGCTCCAGTACTCTACGTGCTGAGAGATTTGATTCTTATTCTTTAAAGGGAGAGGTTTTTGTGAACAGCTAAGAGACGGGTGGGACGGCTGTTCACACACATCTCGTTAGCAAGGTGTGTTCCACATGTTTAGATAGATAGGGACAAACATAAATTATTAATTAGATTCTACCACGACATTTTTCTTAGATTTTTTCACTTTGTTGAGGAATATACTAAATGATAATAATTGATCATGAAGGACTCATCAAGAACATACTTGCTGTAATTTTCATGATTGTATATATGTAATTTGTACTTAACTTGCGGTTTGTGCAGAAAACATAGTTGCGGCAGTGTCATCCACATCAACTGCAGTCACCTGTGGTTAGTTAGTGGATGCATCTTATGCACCTGCTGAAGCTATGTTAACTCCATTTACCGTAGGTTAACTACAAGTTTTTTTGTTATTGTATGGATATTGCTGCAAGTCTGTAGTTGGTAACTCCTTCTGTATCAATTTACAAAATTTTATTATTTACATCACAATCCTCAAAAAATCTAAGAAAAATCCAGCTATTAAAAATATCTAAATTATATCAATTCGGATTTAGTTAGAGTAGGTCCCACCAGGCGTAAGGGCATCTTGACGCGATTGGTGGGCTGACACAAACTGGCTGATACATATATTAGTACTGTTAATTCATCAATTCAAACAATTGACATATTAAGAAGTATTGCTACTTTGTGTTCTAAGACCCTTACAACATAATAGTTCAATTTTCATTAAATGATATCAACCATACAAATATATGTAGTTGGTGTAAAGATGTCATTGGAATAATTGGATTATTATTTGAAAATCTAAAAAAAAAATTAAAAATATTCTAGACACCCGATGCATTTGCATCGGGCTCACAGCTAGTGTAATATAAAATACTAGATGGCGGCCCGATTCTAAAGAATTAGGTAGTCTAGAATCCATATATAGTTTATTTACTAATAGTTACCAATAATTCAATTAAGACATGATATCTATCCATCAACTACCTATGTTTGTATGGTCTATGTAATTTTTGGAAATTTGATTGTTATATGCTAAGGCGTTTGGTACACATACTGGCCAATACTTGTGTACCCATCAAGTAGCTTTATTTAAGAAATCAATGTTCATAGTCTACGTATTCGCCAATCTGTGTTTGCCCATCAACCCCGTCACGGTAGACTTAGATCTGATGGGTCCGTAATCTACCTTATTACTATTTATTAACACTTAGACCCCTTTCACATCAGCGTTTTTCTACTATTTGCAGAAGGTGGGAATGAAAAAAATACAATTTATGCACTTGCTACTTAAGGGCCTACATGCGGCACACTTGCAGCAAGTCCCATGCAATGTATATGGAACTTGCGGTTAACTTGCTGTAGATGCTGCAAACGCGGCTTCAGCAGTTGCAGCAAATGCGGCCGCTAAAAAAACGCTGGTAACTGCGTTTTTTGCGGCCAACACTGCCGAAACCACGTTTGCTGCACCTGCCGCAAGTGAACCACAAATTACATATACATTGCATGCAACTTACGGCAAGTGTGCCGTAGGTCAGCCCTTAGGCAGCAAGTGCAGAAATTAGGTTTTTTTTCACCGTAACTTCTGCAACCCGAGCGCCATCTTGGTTGTGGTAGAAATCCCAGTGTGTGTGTAGTAAAGATTAGGGAAGTGGGCGGGAACTCGGGGAAGCTTTCGGCCACAATCTTGGGGATGGCAGTCAGTGGCGAAGACGACAGGGGAGACGATGCTGGACCCGGAGCTCGCGACTGGACGGAGGAAGTAAAAAGGCCAGATGCAATTGCACCGGGGGGAGTGCGGTGGAATGAATTGTATGTGTACAGGTGGCTTTGTGGGTAGCAGAGTATACAGGCGGCTCTGTGGGTAGCAGAGCATACAGGCGGCTTTGTGGGTAGCAGAGTATACAGGCGGCTCTGTGGATAGCAGAGTATGATGTGGCCAGAGGCTGGAGGGGTGAGGAGAGCAGAGGCTGGAGGGTGAGGAGAGCGGAGACAGGAGGGGTGAGGAGAGCGGAGGCAGGAGGGGTGAGGAGAGCGTAGGCTGGAGGGGTGAGGAGATTGATGTGGGAGGAAGCTGGAGGGGTGAGGAGAGGTGAGTCTGGAGGGGTGAGGAGAGGTGAGGCTGGAGGGGTGAGGAGAGGTGAGGGGGGGAGGGGTGAGGAGAGGTGAGGCTGGAGGGGTGAGGAGAGGTGAGAATGGAGGGGTGAGGAGAGCGGAGGCAGGAGAGGTGAGGAGAGCGGAGGCTGGAGGGGTGAGGAGATTGATGTGGGTGGAGGCTGGAGGGGTGAGGAGAACGTAGGCAGGGGGGTAAGGAGAGCGTAGGCAGGAGGGGTGAGGAGAGGTTAGGCTGTAGGGGTGAAAAGAGGTGAAGCTGGAGGGGTGAGGAGAGGTGAGTCTGGAGGGGTGAGGAGAGGTGAGTGGAGGGGTGAGGAGAGGTGAGGCTTTAGGGGTGAGGAGAGGTGAGGATGGAGGGGTGAGGAGAGGTGAGGATGGAGGGGTGAGGAGAGCGGAGGCAGGAGAGGTGAGGAGAGCGGAGGCTGGAGGGGTGAGGAGATTGATGTGGGTGGAGGCTGGAGTGGTGAGGAGAGGTGAGGCTGGAGGGTGTAGGAGGGTGTAGGCAGGAGGGGTGAGGAGAACGTAGGCAGGAGGGGTAAGGAGAGCGTAGGCAGGAGGGGTGAGGAGAGGTTAGGCTGTAGGGTGAGGAGAAGTGAGGCTGGAGGGGTGAGGAGAGCAGAGGCAGGAAGGGTGAGGAGAGCGGAGGCTGGAGGGGTGAGGAGATTGATGTGGGCGGAGGCTGGAGGGATGAGGAGAGGTGAGGATGGAGGGGTGTGGAGAGCGTAGGTAGGAGGGGTGAGGAGAGCATAGGCAGGAGGGGTGAGGAGAGCGTAGGCAGGAGGGATGAGATCGTAGGCTGGAGGGGTGAGGAGAGCGGAGGCAGGAGGGGTGAGGAGAGCGGAGGCTGGAGGGGTGAGGAGAGGTGAGCTGGAGGGGTGAGGAGAGGTGAGAGGAGGGGTGAGGAGAGGTGAGGCTGCAGGGGTGAGGAGAGGTGAGGCTGCAGGGGTGAGGAGAGGTGAGGCTGCAGGGGTGAATAGAGGTGAGGCTGCAGGGGTGAATAGAGGTGAGGCTGGAGGGTTGAGGAGAGCGGAGGCAGGAGAGGTGAGGCTGCAGGGGTGAGGAGAGGTGAGGCTGTAGGGTGAATAGAGGTGAGGCTGGAGGGGTGAGGAGAGGTGAGGCTGGAGGGGTGAGGAGAGGTGAGGCAGGAGGGGTGAGGAGAGGTGAGGCAGGAGGGGTGAGGAGAGGTGAGGATGCAGGGGTGAGGAGAGGTGAGGCTGCAGGGGTGAGGAGAGCAGAGGCTGGAGGGTTGAGGAGAGCGGAGGCAGGAGGGGTGAGGAGAGGTGAGGCTGGAGGGGTGAGGAGAACGGAGGCTGGAGGGTGAGGAGAGGTGAGGAAGGAGGGTTGAGGAGAGCATAGGCTGGAGGGGTGAATAGAGGTGAGGCTGGAGGGGTGAGGAGAGCGGAGGCGGGAGGGGTGAGGAGAGCGTTGGCTGGAGGGGTGAGGAGAGGTGAGGTTGGAGGGGTGAGGAGAGTGGAGGCTGGAGGGGTGAGGAAAGCGGAGGCAGGAGGGGTGAGGAGAGGTGAGGCAGGAGGGGTGAGGAGACATGAGGCAGGAGGGGTGAGGAGACATGAGGCTGGAGGGGTGAGGAGAGGTGAGGCTGGAGGGGTGATGAGAGCGGAGGCTGGAGGGGTGAGGAGAGCGTAGTTTGGAGGGGTGAGGAGAGCGTAGGCTGGAAGGGTGGAGAGCGTAGGCTGGAAGGGTGAGGAGAGGTGAGGCTGGAGGGGTGAGGAGAACGGAGGCTGGAGGGGTGAGGAGAGCGGAGGCTGGAGGGGTGAGGAGAGCGGAGGCTGGAGGTATGAGGAGAGGTGTGGGTGAAGGGGTGAGAAGAGGTGAGGCTGGAGGGGTGAGAAGAGGTGAGGCTGGAGGGGTGATGAGAGCGGAGGCTGGAGGGTGAGGAGAGCGTAGTTTGGAGGGGTGAGGAGAGCGTAGGCTGGAAGGGTGAGGAGAGGTGAGGCTGGAGGGGTGAGGAGAACGGAGGCTGGAGGGGTGAGGACAGGTGAGGAAGGAGGGTTGAGGAGAGCGTAGGCTGGAGGGGTGAATAGAGGTGAGGCTGGAGGGGTGAGGAGAGCGGAGGCGGAGGGGTGAGGAGAGCGTAGGCTGGAGGGGTGAGGAGAGGTGAGGTTGGAGGGGTGAGGAGACATGAGGCTGGAGGGGTGAGGAGAGGTGAGGCTGGAGGGGTGATGAGAGCGGAGGCTGGAGGGTGAGGAGAGCGTAGTTTGGAGGGGTGAGGAGAGCGTAGGCTGGAAGGCTGAGGAGAGGTGAGGCTGGAGGGGTGAGGAGAACGGAGGCTGGAGGGTGAGGAGAGCGGAGGCTGGAGGGGTGAGGAGAGCGGAGGCTGGAGGTATGAGAGAGGTGTGGGTGAAGGGGTGAGAAGAGGTGAGGCTGGAGGGGTGAGAAGAGGTGAGGCTGGAGGGGTGAGGAGATAGATGTGGCCGAAGGCCACACCCCGGGCTGTGGGGCGGCCGGCTCCCGGCTGAATGTAACGCGATGTTGGTGGAGGACGCACACCGGGCTGTGGGTGGGCCTGAGAATTGCGGGTGGGCAGAGATGAATGTTGGCCAGTCTGCGGGGGTGCTGGTGGTGGTGTCGGTGATGCCGGAGGCCGCACACCGGCTGTGGGGCGGGCCGGTTTCCTTTTGAATGTAACGTAATCTTGGTGGAGGACGCACTCCGGCTGTGGGCGGGCCTGAGAATTGCGGGTGGCAGAGATGAATGTTGGCCGGTCTGCGGGGTGCTGGCGGTGGTGTCGGTGATGCTGGAGGCCGCACACCGCAGTGTGGGCCCTTCCGGCTCCCGGATGTTGGGGAGGAGGCACACCGGGCTGTGGGCGACATAGTGCCGTTTTCGGTACTTGCGTACACTCTCCTCACCCCTCCTGTGTGTGTGCGGGGGTGATGATTGAGGAGTGGATGCAGTGCTGCGAAAATGTAGCGAGAGTGTGTGTGTGTTTGTGTGTGTGTCCGGGTGTTTGAGTGTGTATGTGTGATGTTGTTCGGATGGTGTGTGTGTTTTGGGGCACTGTAGGGGTGGCTCTAAGCGTAGCCAGCTGTATGAGTCCCGCTCCCGCTTACGGCCGCCATCTTGGCTCACCTTGAACGGGTGTAGGGCTCCAGTGACGTCACGTAGCTCCAGACAAAGTGACGGAAGTGCCATTGGTTTCTATATATAGCTCTGGACAAAGTGACGGAAGTGCCATTGGCTTTTATATATAGCTCCGGACAAAGTGACGGAAGTGCCTTTGGCTTTTATATATTAGGTATCTACAGCGGTTTTGCATGCATTGAATTAAGAAAGGCTTCCAATTAGCAAGGGTTCAATAAGAACACACAAGTGTACATAAGTATAGCACAAGCACGCATAATGAATGTGAATCACAAATGGAAGCATAAATAAGAAAAGTGCATTAGTGCACAGTATAGATTATGAAGTTTGATGATTATATTGTATTTGTAATGTAATTGACACAATTTTGTACAATAATTGATGTAATGAGAGCAGGGTGCATAAAAGGGAGGCAGGATTGGTCAGTGATTGCATGAGTACGGACGCTTGAGCCTGAAACGTTGCCATTGTACCTCAGATGCCGGAATAAAGAACATCAGAACAGCACTATTGGAGTGCTGCGATTTTATATATACGTATACATATATATATATATATATATATATACAAATATACAAATAAAGGACTGCAGCACTCTTCTTTGTGAAACAACCGCCTTTATTCGGCCATCAGGTGGGTGGTGACAACGTTTCGGGATCCTGTCCCTTTCTCTAGCAGCTATACAATGTCAAGGCTAGGTTTTTTATACCCTTGATTTTCATATGCTCACATAATTGCCAATTATCACATTCAGTTGTTTTTTATCTATATAGTGCCCTCTAGTGCAAAAACAGTGCTAGTGCACACTTATTCACCTTTTATATCATTATATTTAGCCCTTATTTTCCACATCATATATTTACATTATCTGTTCCATATTGATACTTATTTGATTGCTTTACATGTCGATATTCATCACCTTGCACAGCTATGACTTCCACCTGGTCCGCCCTCTCCTATGCAGCATACAGTTCTCCTGCATAGGAGAGGGCGGACCAGGTGGAAGTCATAGCTGTGCAAGGTGATGAATATCGACATGTAAAGCAATCAAATAAGTATCAATATGGAACAGATAATGTAAATATATGATGTGGAAAATAAGGGCTAAATATAATGATATAAAAGGTGAATAAGTGTGCACTAGCACTGTTTTTGCACTAGAGGGCACTATATAGATAAAAAACAACTGAATGTGATAATTGGCAATTATGTGAGCATATGAAAATCAAGGGTATAAAAAACCTAGCCTTGACATTGTATAGCTGCTAGAGAAAGGGACAGGATCCCGAAACGTTGTCACCACCCACCTGATGGCCGAATAAAGGCGGTTGTTTCACAAAGAAGAGTGCTGCAGTCCTTTATTTGTATACTTACACAGCAAGGAGGAGAGGAGCTGTAACTGCTGAGCACCTAGGGGAGCTGTGCTGCACCAATATACTAATCTTCTATATATATATATATATATATATAACCTAACTCACTATATTTTTTATATATCTATATATACATATATACTATATGTATATATATATATATATATATATATATACACTAGCTGTATACTATATATATATATATATATATATATACTAGCTGTGAGCTCGATGCAAATGCATCGGGTGTCTAGAATATGTTTTTTTTTTTTAAAGATTTTTAAATAATAATCGCATCATCAATAGCAATAATATTAGCAATAGCATTATTATTAGCAGTAATAGCAGTATTAATAGCAGTAATAGCATTATTATTAGCATTAATAACATTATTAATAGCAATAATAGCATTAATAATACAATTAATAGCATTAATATTAGCAATAATAGTATTATTAATAGCATTAATAGCATTATTAATAGCATTAATAGCATTATTAATAGAATTAATAGCATTAATAGCATTATTAATAGCATTAATAGCATTAATAATACAATTAATAGCATTAATATTAGCATTAATAGCATTAATAGTATTATTAATAGCATTATTAATAGCATTAATAGCATTATTAATAGCATTAATAGCATGAATAATACAATTAATAGCATTAATAGCATTATTAATAGCATTAATAGCATTATTATTAGCATTAATAGCATTAATAGCATTATTAATAGCATTAATAGCATTATTATTAGCAGTAATAGCATTATTATTAGCATTAATAGCATTATTAATAGCATTAATAGCATTAATAATACAATTAATAGCATTAATAGTAGCATTAATAGCATTATTAGTATTATTAATAGCATTAATAGCATTATTAATAGCATTAATAGCATTAATAATACAATTAATAGCATTAAAATCATTATTAATAGCATTAATAGCATTAATAGCATTATTAATAGCATTAATAGCATTATTAGTATTATTAATAGCAGTAATAGCATTATTAATAGCATTAATAGCAATATTATTAGCATTAATAGCATTTTGAATAGCATAAATAGCATGATTATTAGCCTTAATAGCATTATTAATAGCGTTAATATGATTATTATTAGCATTATTAGCATTAATATTAGCATTAAATAGCATAATATTAGCATTAATAGCATTATTATTAGCATAAATAGCATTATTATTAGCATTAATAGCATTATTATTAGCAGTAATAGCATTATTAATAGCATTAATAGCATTAATAATACAATTAATAGCATTAATATTAGCATTAATAGCATTAATAGTATTATTAATAGCATATAATAGCATTATTAATAGCAGTAATAGCATTATTAATAGCATTAATAGCATGAATAATACAATTAATAGCATTAATAGCATTATTAATAGCATTAATAGCATTATTATTAGCATTAATAGCATTCATAGCATTATTAATAGCATTAATAGCATTATTATTAGCAGTAATAGCATTATTATTAGCATTAATAGCATTATTAATAGCATTAATAGCAATTAATATAAATAATTAGAATTATTAATAGCATTAATAGCATTAATAGTATTATTAATAGCATTAATAGCATTATTAATAGCATTAATAGCATTAATAATACAATTAATAGCATTATTAAATAGAATTAATAGCATTAATAGTATTGTTAATAGCATTAATAGCATTAATAATACAATTAATAGCATTAATATTAGCATTAATAGCATTAATAATATTATTAATAGCATTAATAGCATTATTAATAGCATTAATAGCATGAATAATACAATTAATAGCATTAATAGCATTTCTAATAGCATTAATAGCATTATTATTAGCATTAATAGCATTAATAGCATTATTAATAGCATTATAATAGCATAATACATTATATTAGCAGTAATAGCATTATTATTAGCATTATATATAGCATTAATTAATATAGCATTAATTAAGCATTAATATAATAGCATTATAATAGCATTAAATACTATACAATATAATAGCATTATAATATTAGCATTAATAGCATTAATAGTATTATAGATTAATAGCATTAATAGCATTATAGCATAATAGCATTAATAGCATTAATAATACAATTAATAGCATTAATATCATTATTAATAGCATTAATAGCATTATTAATAGCATTTAATAGCATTAATAGCATTATTAAATAGCATTATATAGCATTAATAGTATTATTAATAGCAGTAATAGCATTATTAATAGCATTAATAGCAATATTATTAGCATTAATAGCATTTTGAATAGCATAAATAGCATGATTATTAGCCATTAATAGCATTATTAATAGCGTTATATCATGATATTATTATTAGCATTAATAGCATTAATATTAGCATTAATAGCATAATTATTAGCATTAATAGCATTATTATTAGCATAAATAGCAATATTATTAGCATTAATAGCATTATTATTAGCAGTAATAGCATTATTAATAGCATTAATAGCATTAATAATACAATTAATAGCATTAATATTAGCATTAATAGCATTAATAGTATTATTAATAGCATTAATAGCAGTAATAGCATTATTAATAGCATTAATAGCATGAATAATACAATTAATAGCATTATTAGCATTATTATTAGCATTAATAGCATTAATAGCATATTAATAGCATTATAGCATTATTATTAGCAGTATAGCATTATTATAGCATTAATAGCATTATTAATAGCATTAATAGCATTAATAATACAAATAAAGCATTAATATTAGCATTAATAGCATTATTAGTATTATTAATAGCATTAATAGCATAATAGCATTAATAATACAATTAATGCATTAATAGCATTAATAGAATTAATAGCATTATTAATAGCATTAATAGCATTAATATGATTATTAATAGCATTATAATAGCATTATATATTATTAATAGCATTAATAGCATTAATAGCATTATTAATGCATAATAGCATTAATAGCATGAATAATAGCATTAATAGCAATATTATTAGCATTAATAGTATTATTAATAGCATTAATAGCATTATTAATAGCATTAATAGCAATATTATTAGCATTAATAGCATTTTGAATAGCATAAATAGCATGATTATTAGCCTTAATAGCATTATTAATAGCGTTAATATGATTATTATTAGCATTATTAACATTAATATTAGCATTAATAGCATAATTATTAGCATTAATAGCATTATTATTAGCAGTAATTGTTATTTTTATATTTTTTTTGTTTTATTTTTATTTTTAATAATTTTTTTTATTTGTTATTTTTAATTTTTTTTTAAGATTTTCGCGGCCGCACTTGCCGCAAGTGCAAAACCGCACTTGCCGCACCTGCCGCAAGTCCCCCTATACTTTCTATGGAGATTACCGCAACCGCGCCGCAAGTGCAACCGCATCTGCCGCGTATGCGGCAAACGCGGCAGATGCGGTTACACTTGCGGCGCGGTTGCGGTAATCCCCATAGAAAGTATAGGGGGACTTGCGGCAGGTGCGGCAAATGCGGTTTTGCACTTGCGGCAGGTGCGGCCGCGAAAAATACCGCGGCTGACTGCGGTTTTTTTTCGCGACCGCACTTGCCGCAAGTGCAAAACCGCACTTGCCGCACCTGCCGCAAGTCCCCCTATACTTTCTATGGGGATTATCGCAACCGCGCCGCAAGTGTAACCGCATCTGCCGCGTTCGCCGCATAAACCGTTACACTTGCGGCGCGGTTGCGGTAATCCCCATAGAAAGTATAGGGGGACTTGCGGCAGGTGCGGTGGCTGAGGTAGCGACTCGCAATGGCCTCGCGGCCATTGCTCGCGCTACCTCAGCGGTAAATCGCTAAGTTTGTGGCCGAGCCTCTGGTTCTATTTTCGGACAGCTTCGCGGCCATTGCTCGCGCGTGGTGACATCACATAGTGACAAAGCCACGGCGATTTCGGGGTCAGACACGATTTTGCCTACGGCAATTATAGAGTAGATATATATATATATATATATATATATATATATATATATAATATATACTTATGTATAATGGTATATATATATATATATATATATATATATATATATATATATATATACACACACACTCTAGCTGTATACTAGATGTATAAATATATACTATATATATATATATATATATATTAGAGATGAGCGAGTATGGTTGTCGCTACTCGGTATTCGCACGAATATCACGGTACTCGGGCTACTCGGCGAGTACCGAGTAATCTCGCGATACTCTTGCTGTGCTCGGGGTCCACCTCCCTGCATGTTGGTGCTCTTTTCAGAGCCAGCCCGCATGCAGGGATTGGCTGACAGACACTGTAATGCCACAGCCATGCTGGTTGTGGCATTACAGTGATTGGCTGGCGGCACAGCGTGATCAAGTCTTTATAAGGCCTGACCGCGCTGTGCTCGTCACTCTGCTCCACAGTCAGTGTAGGGAGAGCTGCTTCTGTCTGATTGAGGGACAGATTTGTGGCCTTTCAGCTAGTGTAGGTGCAGGGCTGCCAGTCTATTTACCACAACAGTCCTTCTGAGGACTACTAGAGCAGTATACAGGCAGGCAGGGAGGCAGGGTATCTACCAAACTTCACTGTGCCAGTATACCAGCCTGCATCGCATCTGGGGCTGGTTTCCAGGCTCATCCATCCCAAAAACCTTGCTTTTAGGGATTTATTTAGCTCACTATAGGCAGGAGTAGGTTTTAGCTCAAATTAGGGTACACCAAAAGCCTTGTGCTAAAAACCAACTCTTCTCTGCACTAATTTTGCATCTAATTGCTGCTACTGTAGGTTGCAGCGTTAATTGGAGTACACCAAAAGCCTTGTGCTAAAAAAAAAAATCTCTGCACTAATTTTGCATCTAATTACTGCAACTGTAGGTTGCAGCGTTAATTAGGGTACACCAAAAGCCTTGTGCTAAAAAAAAAATCTTCTCTGTACTAATTTTGCATCTAATTGCTGCTACTGTAGGTTGCAGCGTTAATTAGGGTACACCAAAAGCCT
The DNA here is from genome assembly GCA_033576535.1 of Allobates femoralis. Lineage (NCBI taxonomy): Eukaryota > Metazoa > Chordata > Amphibia > Anura > Aromobatidae > Allobates > Allobates femoralis. The sequence goes on from JARQOC010000115.1 coordinate 125,725, forward strand.
TGTGCTAAAAAAAAAAATCTCTGCACTAATTCTGCATCTGCTTGCTGCTACTGTAGGTTGCAGCGTTAATTAGGATACGCCAAAAGACACGCTATTGTAGTCAGCGTTTGTGTCTGACTAGTCCACCTGCAGGGCCTTAATTTCAAAACTTAGGGTCTTGCTAAAAACATACTCTTGTCTCCACTAAATTTGCATCTCTGTGCTGCTACTGTCTGCTGCAGCGTACATTAGGGTACACCAAAAGCCTTGTGCTAAAAACATACTCTTGTCTGCATTAATTTAAAATTTCTGTGCCGCAGCAGTTTTTTGTAACCCCAAGTAGTGGACGTCAAAACACGGTATACGCGTCAGCGTTTGTGTCTGACCGTTCAAACTGCCGGGATTAAAACGCTCTAATCGGTAATCTCACTGTCCAGCTACAAACCAACTCTTGTCTGCATGCATTTACCATTTTTGTATGGCAGGAGGTGGTTGTAGCTACAATTTGTATCCGCAAAAACACTGAGTATACTTGTGTCAGCGTTTGTGTCTGACCAGTATAGCAGCTATAATTTAATCTTCAATCTCAGTATCCATGTCAAAAACAACTGGTCAGCATTTTCAGTTGACAAGCGGGTGCGTTTATCTGTAATGATTCCACCTGCGGCAATAAAAACACGCTCTGACAAAACGCTAACGGCAGGGCAGGACTTCCAAGGCGTAGAGGGACAATTACTGCCACGTGTCCAGTTTGGATACCCAATAATTAGAAGGCACAGAGTAATCTAGGAGCACTTTCGTACAATCGGCATTCAGCATCTTTACAAACTTTGCAGTCCTTGTGACAGTACCCTGCACCAGAGGGCCTGTGCTATGGGAGGGGCTAATAAAACTGTCCCAGATCTTTGAGAGTTTTCCCCTACCTCTGCTGGATTTGATTTGTGCCTCTCTCTGCCGGACACCTTGGTTGTCCACCAAAGCGCGACCTCTGCCGCAAGCGTTTTCAGAAGTGAATTTTTTGACTAATTCTGCAACTAGGGCCTTCTGGTACTGCAGCATTTTTGTAGACCTCTCCGCCTCGGGAATTATTATTATTATTACTTATTAATTTACATAGCGCTATTAATTCCATAGCACTTTGCATACATGAGTAATGCTGTCTCTTTTGGAGCTCACAATGTAAACATCCTATCAGTATGTCTTTACAATGTGGGAGGAAACCGGAGTACCCGCAGGAAACCCACGCATAAACGGGGAGAACATACAAACTCCTTGTAGATGTTGTCCTTTGTGGGAATTGAACCCAGGACCTCAAGCCAAAGTGCTGCAAAGGCTGCAGTGCTAACCACTTGAGCCACCGTATAAGAGAAATAAAGTTCTCCTTGTAGCGTTGATCTAAAAGTGTCGCCAACCCGTAATGAGTGTCCGCCTAGATGTTGATAACGGGAGGGTCACAAGACAGGCAGCATCACATAAAGTCAGCCATGTGCATAACACTGTTAACAGGCAAGACTTCAGGTCCTCAAAAACAGGATGATTGACCATGCTGTCTTCATTATCCTCCTCCTCCTCCTCTCCCCTGTCCTCTGGCCATCCGACGGTAAGATGGTTGTGCATGTATTACCGTCAATTTCTCATGAAAGTAGCTCCATTTCTTTATCTGCCTCCTCCTCGTAATAGTCCTCCAATGCACGTTGGGATGAGATGAGGCTGTGCTGTGTGTAATCACCCCGTACGGTTTATTGCTCCAACTTATCGTGTTCCGCCTGCAATGCATCATTTTTGATTTTGAGCAGACAGCATTTTAGAAGACAGAGAAGCGGGATGGTGAAGCTAATTATGGCATCATCGCCCCTCACCATCTTGGTGAAGACCTCAAAGTTTTAGCGGATGGTACATATGTCGACATCCATGTCCACTCCTGAGGTCTTATGTGTGGAGTTTGAACCATATACCGACGGCCTAGTTGATGCTGGTACTCAACAACTGCCCTCTTATGCTCACAAATCCTGACCAACATGTGCAGTGTGGAATTCCAATGCGTGGGTAGTGGGGACATCACAGACCAGTCTGTGATACGGAATGTGCAAACGCTGCTGAAAGCTGGCAAGGGCGGCTGAAGCAGTAGGTGACTTTCTAAAATTGGGCACACAGGCGGCGTACTTTTACGAAAAGATCAGACAGCTCCAGGTAGTATTTAATAAACCGCTGAATCACGAGGTTGACCACATGGTTGACCACTCCCTTCTTCTCCAGATCCTGGAATCCCTCGGCATCACCCACCTTGCCCTCTCTTGGATCTCCTCATACCTAGCGGAACGGACCTTCAGCGTCTTCCACTCCCACACCTTCTCCTCACCCTACCCCCTTCCTGTTGGAGTCCCCCAAGGTTCAGTTCTGGGACCCCTACTTTTCTCCATATACACTCTCGGCCTAGGGCAACTCATTGTGTCCCACGGCGTCCAGTACCACCTCTACGCCGACGACACCCAAATCTACATGTCTGGCCCTGACATCACCTCCCTACTCTCCAAAATCCCACAATGCCTTTACGCCATCTCATCCTTCTTCTTTGCTCGCTTCCTTAGACTCAACATGGACAAAACTGAATTCATAGTCTTGCCCCCAAGAAATTCCCCCCCACTTCCCAACCTATCCATCTGCGTCAATGGCTGTGCCCTCTCCCCAGTCCCCTAAGCCAAGTGCCTCGGGGTAATCCTTGACTCCTCCCTATCCTTCAAGCACCACATCGAGGCCCTCACCACATCCCTCCGGCTCCAGCTCAAGAACATTTCACGGATCCCGTCCTTCCTCACCCACGACACCGCTAAAACACTCATTCATGCTCTTATCATCTCCCGCCTTGACTACTGCAACCTCCTTCTCAATGGCCTCACGGCTAACTCCCTCACAGCTCTCCAGTCTATCCTCAATTCCACTGCCCGACTAATGTACCTGTCCTCCCGCTACTCCCCTGTCTCCCCCCTCTCCCAAGCCCTTCACTGGCTCCCCACCTCCAAGAGATCCCAATTCAAAACACTAACCATGGCGTACAAAGCCATACACAACCTGGCCCCACCATACATCTCCGACCTGGTCTCCCGATACCTACCCTCACGCAACCTCCGCTCCTCCCAAGAACTCCTCCTCTGCTCCCCCCTCATCACCTCTTTGCACAACCGAGTCCAGGACTTCTCCTGGGCATCTGCCTTACTCTGAAACTCCCTGCCCGAACACGTCAGACAATCTCCTACCCTGACAAGCTTAAAGTGTCACCTGAAGACTCACCTATTCCGTCAAGCGTACAACCTGCCATGACACCCAGGCGATCGCCCCATACCTGACATTCCCCCATCCTACTGTATCCCAACCCGCCCCTCGTAGACTGTGAGCCCTCGTGGACAGGGTCCCTGCCCCTCCTCTACCTGTACGTCCTGATCGCCTATATATAGTGTACTTGTTATAGTCCTCCCATGATATGAATTGCACCTATGAGATATTAAAGCAGCACTCCAGTGTTTTCTCTTCAGCACTAGAGTGGTGCTCTAAATGTAAGCTCCTTCCCCGGTTCTTATACTTACATTTAAAGCACCACTCTAGGGCTCAAAAGAAAACACTGGAGTGCTGCTTTAAGATCTCAGGTGCAATTCATATCAAAGGAGAACTATAACTCTCAGCATGTGCTGCAGATCCTTTGTCATAATGGGAGTTATAGTTCTCACTTGATATGAATTGCCCCTATGAGCTCTTAAAGCAACACTCCAGTGTTTTCTCTTCAGCACTAGAGTGGTACTTTATTTAAATATAAGCCCCCTCCCCGGTTCTTATACTCACCTTCTGACATTTTTATACTGTACTTTAACAACACCACTCAGTCCCATGGCGCCATCCCCCTGTTACCACATTTTTTGTTTAAAATCTTTTTTTCCCTATTTTTTACTTCTTAAACCTGGGTGAGTCTTATGGTCCAGTGCGTCTTATAGCCCAAAAAATACGGTATATACTGTATATATATATATCTGTAATTGTAACATATCACATGACTATCTCGTATCCACTATATATTTCTTTCTGTAACTGAAATCCAGCGTCGTTGATTGGTCGCGGCGGGCCGCGACCAATCAGCGACGCGGGATGTCTGTTACAGAGAAACTGACACAATGAAAAATCCCCTGAGCGCTTAGCGGGGGACGCCATGGCAACACAGGCCTTGGTGACAAAGGGTAGATTAGGGTTGATAGGTAAATAGGGGTGACCAATGAGGTGGTCATTAATAATGCTCCTATCAGGAGCCTAGTAACCTGGGCAGATTATCCCTGCTCCTGGATATCTGCCGCAGGTGACGTGGCAATAACTTATCATTGGCTGAGTAAAGTGCGGGAATAACACTGTATATAAACAAGTCCGAGTCCTGTCAGGTCTCTTAGTGACACAAAAAGGAACAGAAAGGTCATGGATTCCTTGGTGTCTGAACTTCTCCTGAAGGCTAGTCAAGAGGGAGGAAAGGCTTGGCTGCAGACCTGTCTATCTATGCCTGGGGTTCCCTGTGTACCTGCTGTGCCGGTGATGTCTCCTCCGGTGCCTCCGGTGTTGGCTGTTCCTCCGGTGGGCCCTTCTGATGATTCCCGGTCAGTACAGGCTGTATCCCAAGGCGTGGGGAGGAAGAGGCCAGCCCGGAATCATTATTCTCCGTCGCCGCCGCCATCTCAAAGCTCCAGGTCCAGTCGCCATTCGCAAACCGGTGCCGGTGGGAAGCGTGCAGCTTCTGCACAGTCGGCTTCCTGTACTGCAGTGCCGGCTGGGAGAGAATCTCGCCGGCGGTCATGTGACATTTTGCTGCCCCATGATGCATTGCGCTGGTCATGTGAGGAGGATGCGGTGCACCCAGGATTGTCTTCCCTGCCGGCATCATTTTCAGAGGCTGTCCACAGCGTGGGGTCGGTACTGGCCTCGGGGGATGTGGTCCCTGGCTCTGCACAAGGTTTTGTCCATCAGCAATCTGTGGCAGGTGGGAGCTTGCCTGCTGTCCCTGGAAGTGACATTACCATCGGGACTGTGCCTGCCCTGGGGTCCCCTCTGCATTCTTCACAGACTATGCTCCCTGGACCTTCTGCTTCACCCAGGGTCTGGCTTTCGTATGGAGCGTCTTCTGAAGAAGAGACTGAACTGCCACATCTCCCAGCGGCTGCTGCATCCATGTCCCATCCGTCCCACATGGAGGATCCCAGGCACACCGGTGCCCACCGTACCAGGAGTGGTGAGATGCCTATTAATTCTGAATGGGGTCTCCCTTTTTCTGCTGGCCTTATACAAAGCATGGTTAACAAAGCAGTTAGTGAAGCCCTTTCCCATGGTAGCAGGGTAGGGGAGGGGGACGGGTTTGATAGTGTTAGTGATTCCCCTAGGCCAAGTAATGTACCTGATGAAGCTCTTAAAGAGGCCTTAGTATGTGAGCTTTCTCCCTTGGGTTTCACCCTCCCATGTCGGTGAAGAAGAAGATTTGGGGTAGGGAGTATTTAGATATATTTTCTTTACTGGCTTCTACCAAGGAGCCGCTGCATTGGTCGGACAAAAAGGAGGACAAGCATGAGAGTGAAGGGGACCGGCGGAAGCCGTATAGGTCCTTTCATTCTTGGGTGCAAGCCTTCTCGATATATGCCGCGGTTTTGGGCGAGAAATGTTCGGGCCTCTGTAGCGGCTTATTCCAGCATTTGGATATTATCATGGAAGCGTATAAAAATTTTGGCGGGTCGGCTTGGCTTGTTTATGACGAGTCGTTCTGCCAAAAACTGGCTGTTAGGAAGTCTCTCACTTGGGGGGTTAAAGATGTTGGGCTTTGGCTCAATCTTATGTTGCCGCAACGCTGTTCGGTTCAGAAACAGCAGGCAGTTGTGACTAGCCGTCGCGGTGTTTGCTTTGCGTTTAATGAGACCGCGTGTAAGTGGCAGAATTCATGCAGATTTCGACATGAATGCTCCATGTGCGGCGGTTCCCACCCATTGTATAAATGTTTTCGGAAGCAATCCCAAAGAGGACAGGCCTCTCGGGTCTCGGGAGCAGTTTTTCAAGAACAACGATCCCAGTAAGCCTGGAAAGAATGCTCCCGTGGCTCGCCAGGTTTCCCGACAGGGAGATGGCCAGGCTCCTCACTAACAGATTTAGGGATGGTTTTTTTGTGCCTCCGTTTGATGGGGTGGGTTGTAGAGTGGTGAAGAATTTGCCGTCTGTTTTTCCTCATCCGTCAGTGGTGGCTAGACATATTGAGAAGGAATTGTCTTTTATAAAGGATTGCGGGTCCTTTTTCTTTCCCCCCTTTTCTTAATTTTCGTGTTTCCTGAGAGTGTCTCCAATCTTTCACTTTCAGGGGGTGTCGTATCGGATTTATATTTGATTTTTGCCACTCTTACCATCTGGGGTCCGCTGTTAGTGAATAAACGCATTTGTTTTTCTTTGAACCATGCGGGGACTGTTTTTGTTATTAATTCGTTGTCTTCCAAGGCTGCGGTACCTTCTAGGATTCTTAGAGAGTTGGTGCTTTTGTGTTTAAGGAGTAACATTTGGTTGAAAGCCAATTTGTCCGCAGATGCGAGTGACTTAGCGGCTGTTCTTCTTTCGCAGCAGCGTTTGCACGAGTTCCACACCTCTCGACCGTCGGCGGACAAGGACGGCACAAGTTTTCCCCGGCATCTCTGGAATATATTGATGGACGATTTCTTTCTTGTATAAAAAAACTCACTTGCTGCGAGTACATGGGCATCCTATTCTGCCGCATGGCGCGAGTGGTGTACTTTTTGTGCTGAGTGCTCAGCTGTAGTGTTTCACAGTGATGTGTTGGTCAGTTTATCTTTTTGTAATTGGGCAGTTGGTAAAGGTATGGGTTATAATGCATTGTCGAAACTTTGAGCGGGATTTCTTTTTTTCTTAACCTCCCTGGCGTTACGAATAATTCTGGAATTTTATGCTAAAAGCGTTACATTTTTTTTTTATGGAAATTTTGTGTTATGTACAGTAGGGCTGCAATTCTTAGTAATTATAGATAAAACAAAGTTAAACGCGACAGCTCAGTATTATGCAAGTTGTTTTATTAATAGGTTAAAACCAGTATAAATTGGAATGGGGGACAGAGTAACCTGGGTAACAACCACAGGTGGTGGGCACACACCTATCCAGAATTAGACATCAACATAGTATAGAAAAATTTCTGAAGTATGACAAATTACACTCTGGATATCTATAAACTATTAAGTATTGGGTCCATAAAAGTACAGAAGCAAGGTTATATATATCTGTTATGCATATGAAGTTGTATACACCTGTTTGTATATATATCTTAAAATGTGTGCAGTTATATATCACACACATGTAATTGAACCAACTGAATTCAGATACTATCTAGTAATAGAGAGCACAGAGTCTAACACTGAATGGCAACAATCACCGGCATCTGACAAGCAGATGTCCTGATGTCACTCACCAAGTGGTTCCTGGTCCGGATAAGGGGTGCCGACCCCAACAGCCGTTTCGGGCGACCTTCGTCAGGGGGTCACCAGAATCCGGGAGGGAGACGTTTAAGAAGGCTGGCCAGCCAAGGGGATTGCGCTCCGGTGTGCACCATCGCGTCATCGCGTCCGCGGTCACGTGTTCCACGTGACCGGCCGGAGCGAATCAGAGAGCGGCAACGCCCCCCTACGTCACGGCACCATGGAGACGGCGGGGACGCGTCTCGTCACCGGGCACAAATGAAGTCTCCGCAGAATCTGTTCCTCCGATTCAGACTATAATGATCGGGCACAAGAGCTAAAAATTCGTTTTTTGGAGCGAGGATACAGTCACCGCTCCATTAAATACGCGGCTAATAGGGCAAAACATCTTTCACGTAATGAGGTCCTATATAAAAATAAACCAACTAGACAAGACAAACAAATCCGTTTTGTAACTACCTACCATGGACAATTCACAGAGATGCGCAAATGTCTGGATAGAGCGTGGCCTATCCTACAGACAGATGCAACCCTCTCAAAGATCCTACCTACACGTCCTAAAATTGCCATTAGAAGGTCGAAAAATTTACGTGACCTTTTGGTGTCAAGCCACTATGATGCGTCCAACAATAAAAAAACATTTTTAGATTTACTCCCAAAAAGAGTGGGTTGTGTCCCTTGCGGGAGATGCATATCGTGTCCCAATATCGAGAGAGCAAGTTCCTTTACAAATGCACTAGGTACAAAAACCTTTAGCATTCGTAAATTTATTACATGTAACACCATTGGGGTGATTTATTATGCTGTGTGCCCCTGTCCCAAAATTTACATTGGGCTAACTACACGTGCTCTAAAGGTTCGTATAAGGGAACATGTGCTGGCGATTAATGGAGCGTCAAACTGTGAAGACGTAAAATCATTAAAAACTCTGCCGAGACATTTCCACCAGTACCATCAGTGCAGGGGTGATCTCCTGATGGCACGTGGGATAGATGTTGTTGACTTGGGAATAAGGGGTGGTCCCCTCTCCAAAAGACTTTCGCAACTGGAGACAAGGTGGATTTGGCGCCTTGGCACTCTCCAACCTCTGGGACTTAATGAAAATTGGAACTTCGCATCCTTTTTGTAGACTACATTAAAATCTGGGCTGTATTTTCTATCAGTGACCTAATCAGGTTTCTTTTAATTTTATTTTTATCTAGGTCTGGCTACAGCTAAATATATGGGATAGTCTTTGAACAACTGGTGGTTCGATATTGTTACCTCATGTACTCAACCATACCATTTCCGAAACAACACAATGGAATTTACTATCTGCGAAAATAACTGAAAAAGCGACTATATTCAGAGGATGCCATATCCTGAGTATACCTAAATGGAGGACATTATATATCCACTATAACTGTGGTTTACTATTTACAGGATTGTCTCTACATCTCTTGAAATAACTATATATTCATGTTTAATGTCCAATTCTGCACCTACTATTCATGCCCTATACTCTGTTGAATAATGGTATTTCCTCTATTTATATACTCCTAATATCACAGGCAGATATCTACTTTATATATGTTATGGTAGTTTGTGCAGTATTTTAGAAATATATAGACCACAAGAAGCCAGATAGGCTTTTACTTCATTTGTGCCCGGTGACGAGACGCGTCCCCGCCGTCTCCATGGTGCCGTGACGTAGGGGGGAGTTGCCGCTCTCTGATTCGCTCCGGCCGGTCACGTGTTCCACGTGACCGCGGACGCGATGACGCGGCGCGTCTCCCTGCCTCGCGGCTTCCGGGTTGCGGCGTGCACGCGATGGTGCACACCGGAGCGCAATCCCCTTGGCTGGCCAGCCTTCTTAAACGTCTCCCTCCCGGATTCTGGTGACCCCCTGACGAAGGTCGCCCGAAACGGCTGTTGGGGTCGGCACCCCTTATCCGGACCAGGAACCACTTGGTGAGTGACATCAGGACATCTGCTTGTCAGATGCCGGTGATTGTTGCCATTCAGTGTTAGACTCTGTGCTCTCTATTACTAGATAGTATCTGAATTCAGTTGGTTCAATTACATGTGTGTGATATATAACTGCACACATTTTAAGATATATATACAAACAGGTGTATACAACTTCATATGCATAACAGATATATATAACCTTGCTTCTGTACTTTTATGGACCCAATACTTAATAGTTTATAGATATCCAGAGTGTAATTTGTCATACTTCAGAAATTTTTCTATACTATGTTGATGTCTAATTCTGGATAGGTGTGTGCCCACCACCTGTGGTTGTTACCCAGGTTCCTCTGTCCCCCATTCCAATTTATACTGGTTTTAACCTATTAATAAAACAACTTGCATAATACTGAGCTGTCGCGTTTAACTTTGTTTTATCTATGGTACCTTATGGTGCGATTCTCTCTATAGTGCTATGCTCCCCATTTATGGGGTAACAAATAAGCATTTTCTGATGAAGTTTGCTAATAATTCTTAGTAATTACCTGATCAAAGAAGACTCTAGTAGACCTCTGAGATGTGATAAAGTATGACACATAAAATCATGAATTATCATTAAAAAAAATAAATTTATTCAATAATGACTACTCTTATTGAATAATAAATAATAAAATGTAATAAAATAAAATAAATAATAAAATGTAATAAAATGTAATAAAATAAAATAATACATGAAACCTGTCAAAGGCGCTGTGTCACTTTAAGGCCGGCCTCCCGTGCGCCTCTGCGTTTCAGAGAGACGGATCCCGGAAGCAACATGGCAGCCTCCATCGGGAAGGACACGGAGATGACAAGGGGACACCGCTAGACCACCAGGATGGGGTAAGAGGGGCTCAGATGTCACAATAGGCACTTACCCCGAGTCTCCCTCGGGGTAATCGCTTTGGGTACAACATTTTCAACCCGAGAGAGACTCGGGAAAACCGTTAGGGAGGTTAAGCTGCATGGAGGTACATCATTGCTTACTTTTTCCCCCATACGGCAGTTTTTAAAAGGGTTGCGGAAGGAGCAGTTTCGCCCAGATGATCGCCGTCCTATCTCTGCTGATTTGTTGTTACAGCTTTGGGTCACTTTGGAGAATGTTTGCATTTATTCTTATGAAGTATGTTTGTTCAGGGCTTGTTTTGTGACCGCTTTTTTTTGGAGCGTTGCGCATAGGGGAATTGGTTGCGTATAGTAAATCTAAGTTATCTGGTCTTAGGGTAGACGATGTGAGTTAGGAGAAGGGTTTTTTGGTGGTGGTGGTATATTCGCCCTCATTTAATTATTAATAATTGAATTATTTTTTGTTTTAGGTTCCTATGTCATCTGGGTGGTAGGTCATTCGTATGTTTATTGGGCCCATCGGAGAGCAGCAACACGAAAATACTCGGAGAACCTGTCTTTCGGAAGGTCCGATGTGGCCATCTATTGGTGTGGTATCCGAGGTATGCGTTTTGGTCTGTTATGCCCTTGTTTAAGTTCTTTAGCTATGTCTTTTCCTCGCCCGGATGTCATTATAGTTCATGTTGGCGGGAACGATCTCGGAAAAGTACATACGTTGTCTCTTCTGTCTCAATTTAAAAGGGATTTTGCATTAATAAGGGACATGTTCCCTGGCGTGGTACTTCTTTTTTCCGAGATCGTTCCACGCCTCATTTGGCAGTCCCCTTTTTTAAAGTTCATGGAGACAATTAGGAAACAGGTGAATAGGTTTTTGGAGAAGTTTTTGTCCGTTTTTGGAGGGTTTTCATTTAGGCACATGGACTTGGAGGGTTTTCTTCCTGGCATGTATCGCACAGTCGGGGTCCATCTGTGCGATGTCGGTTTAGATATTTTTAACTTGGGCTTACACGAGATGGTGGAGAAGTGGCTGAGGCTGGTTGGGGGGACTCACGTCTAAGACGCTCACCCGGTTGGGTAAAAATCACCCATCAAGAATGGGTGGATTTTTGTTTTTTCATGGTGAAGTTTTTAAGAACGGTAATTCTTTGAGGATTATATTTATGGTTATTTATTAAAGAGAGTTATTAAAAGAGATTTTTGATGGAATGAAATTTAAAACCTGAATAAAGCCTCTCGGCCACAAATTTTTATTTCCACAAAGGAAAAGAGGTGTCAGTGCATTATTTCTTGAGTAAGTTGTGTAATAGGAGGAAATAGGCTTTGTGTTGCCATGAAAAATTCTCTGAGCGCTTAGTGGGGGACGCCATGGCAACACAGACCTTGATGACAAAGGGTAGATTAGGGTTGATAGGTAAATAGGGGTGACCAATGAGGTGGTCATTAATAATGCTCCTATCAGGAGTCTAGTAACCTGGGCAGATTATCCCTGCTCCTGGATATCTGCCGCAGGTGACCTGGTAACAACTTGTCATTGGCTGAGTAAAGTGCGGGAATAGCACTGTATATACACAATTCCCAGTCCTGTCAGGTCATTTTGTGACACAGAAAGGAACAGAAAGGTCCCGCCCACCCTTCCCCTTTTTTATTTAGTGTTTTGCTTTTGAACATTATATGATGATGATGCTTTTAGTTTTTATTTGTAATAAACATGTTAATAAAGTTTTGGTTTTACATGTCATCATATGAATGTTTTATATTTGTTAAATGTTGCTATATTTTTCCTTTCATCTGTCGGGAGGCGTTATTTGAGGGGTAAAAATCGCCCATCAAGAATGGGCGGATTTTTGGTTTATCATGGTGAAGTTTTTAAGAACGGTAATTCTTTGAGGAATATATTTATGGTTATTTATTAAAAAGAGTTATTAAAAGACATTTTTGATGGAATGAAATTTAAAACCTGAATAAAGCCTCTCGGCCACAAATTTTTATTTCCACAAAGGAAAAGAGGTGTCATTATTTCTTCAGTAAGTTGTTTAATAGGAGGAAATAGGCTTTGTATTGCCATGACAATAAGGCAGAACTGTGGAGGCCAGAGCGGAGGGGAAGCTTCGGCCGCCGAGCTCCATGCCGGCATGGAGCTCCGCGCTGGCGCGCCAGCCTATCACTCGCCCCGGCCGCTTCTACCTGCCAAGAGCATGCGGGCGCTGCCGGACAGCCTCAGAGGCCGGTGGGGGGGGGAGCACAGAGGCAGATGAGGGAATGGAGCGGTGGTGAGTGTCCCCAGGGCACTGCCGGACAGCCTCAGGAGCAGGGGGGAGCACAGAGGCAGAGCTCCATGGCGGCATGGAGCTACATGCTGGCGCCCAGCACCAGCCTGTGACTCACCCCGGCAGCCTCTACCCGCACAGAGCGTCCGGACAGCCTCAGGAGCTGGGGGAAAGCACAGATGCAGACGAGAGAATGGAGCGGCGGTGAGTGTCCCCGGAGCATGCGGGGTCCTCACAGCCTCCCGCATCCCCTCAGCCTCCTCCATCCTTGCAGCCTCCTCCATCCACTCAGCTTTCTCCATCCTTGCAGCTTCCTCCATCCTCACAGCCTCCTCCATCCCTCAGCCTCCTCCATCCTCACAGCCTCCTCCATACTCACAGCCTCCTCCATTCCCCCAGCCTCCTTCATCCTCACAGCCTCCTTCATCCTCACAGCCTCCTTCATCCTCACAGCCTCCTCCATCCTCACAGCCTCCTCCATCCTCACAGCCTCCTCCATCCCTCAGCCTCCTCCATCCTTGCAGCCTTCTCCATCCTCATAGCCTCCTCCATCCTCTCAGCCTCCTCCATCCTTGCAGCCTCCTCCATCCCCTCAGCCTCCTCCATCCTTGCAGCCTCCTCCATCCTCACAGCCACCTCCATCCCTCAGCCTCCTCCATCCTCACAGCCTCCTCTTTCCTCACAGCCTCCTCCTTCCCCAGCCTCTTCCAACCTCACAGCCTCCTCCATCCCTCAGCCTCCTCCATCCTTGCAGCCTTCTCAATCATCACAGCCTCCTCCATCTGTGGCATCCTGTACCAGGTCACCACAGACTTCCTTGGGACACTGAAGGATTTCTCACAGTGAGTAAGCCACTTACACACAACACCTTCCACTCCAGGTCTGTAGCGGGAGCCCAACTGGTTGCCTTAAGCCAGTTCCCCCTATAAATACAGGTTCTGGAGGGAAAACAGCAGAGTGTGCAGTCACTACAGAACTGTGAAGAGCTTAGTGAGCTAAGCTGGTACTGGAGCCGTGCTAGGCCCATACCAGTAACCACCTGAGGCAGTGGTAGACCCGCAGAGTAGAGGTCGAAGGTAGAGGAGAGAAATGTGCTACAAGAAGGGGGCAGAGGAGTCATACCGACTCACCCCACCTGAGTTCCGGTCACTGGGTCCGAGCTGCAGGGACAGAGAGGATAGGCCCCGCAGAGAATACAGCACCACAAGGAGGTTTAGCTTCCCGGACACCCGCAGCACCAACAGTTGAGAGCCAGGGACTGTGAGTCCGGATACAGGATCCCAACAGAGAGCCCTCAGTGCAGCAACTCGGGTGTGGAGAGAGAAAGAGAGAAGCAACGGTCCTGTCAGGTTCCATGCCTGCCAGACTCCAAATAGGAAAGTTGAATAAGGAGGCCTACAACCCTACTCGCTGTGGAGATCCCAAAGTGTTTCCCTCAATTCCCGACGAGTGTACCTGTACAGAACATCAGTAAAGGTACCAAAAGATTTTTATGTGTGCGTGTCCCTCCTACTATCTGCACCACGCTGACTGTGCTCCCCTACTCCAACCTTGCACAGAAACGACTGTGCTGCCTCCATTACAACCTACAGCCCCAGGGACCCCGCTCATCCTGTAGGGAGCGATACCATCTTGCTGCCGCCCATCACCCCGGAGGCCCAAGCAGCGCCGGTGCCATCATCGGAACCTACAGGTGGCGTCACGACTTGACATTTTTATTATTTTCTTTTCCCCCATTTTTCATCTGCAATCCCCCGGGCCCACGGCCTCAGGCACCGCCACCCGTGACTTCCCTATCCAGACCGCGCCTGAGAGATCCGAGTACCCCAAGGGCCTGGGTGGGACTCATCCTTGCAGCTTTCTCCATCCTCTCAGCCACCTCCACCCTCACAGCCTCCTCCACCCTCACAGCCTCTCCCATCCTCACAGCCTCCTCACATCCTCAAATCTTCCCCCATCCTTGCAGCCTCCCCCATTCTTGCAGGCTCCTCCATCCTAGCAGCTTCCCCGATCCTCACATCCTCACCCATCCTCATAGCCTCCTACATCCTCAGAGCATCCTTCATACTCCCTGCCTTCTCCATCCTCACACAGCCTCCTTCATTATCATAGCCTCACCCATCTTCACAGTCTCCTCCATTCTCACAACCTCCTCCATCCTCGCAGCCTCCTCCATCCTCACAGGCAAAGAAATTAAACCAGAGAAATGACACCTGAAAAAAGTATTGAACACACTTCGTTAAATTTTCTTTATGTACTATATAATCGTCTTATTATTTCTGCCTGTCTGTCTCTCTGTAACGGAAAACCCCCGTCGTTGATTGGTCGCGCACGGCCAGGTGCGACCAATCAGCGAAGCGGGATTTCCTTTTCACACAGACAGGCGCACTCCAGCCACAAGAGCCGGATCTGGCCACAGAGCTCGGGACTGGATAGCTGGGAACTGGAGAGTGGGAGGACCGAGCACCGGGGGAAACTGGAACGCACGGCCAGGGCACCTGGAGCTGCTGACAGCTGCCCTCTGGTGACATGCTGTACACCAACACTGCTATACACCAACACTGTTGCAAACCAACACCACTGAACACTGGCACTGCTGTAGGTATCTACTATATAATCATCTAATTCTGTCTGTAACACAAATCCCGCGTTGCTGATTTGTAGCACCAGCCACCCGCCACCAATCAGCGGCAGACGCACGAATTGGCGTGGAATTTGAACTACCCTTAGCTGATTGGTCGCGGCAGGCCAGGGGCGACCACATCAGCGATATTGCCGCGGGATTTAAGCCCAGCTTCACATTGCTTTATTCTTAAAGGGATCCTGTCACCCTAAAATCACCTCCTAAGCTATCAAAACATCACTGCAGCATAGTATCACTAATCCCACACTCCATTTGGCGCAGAAAAGCATCCCGTGAAAGTGTAAAAAATTTTTTATAACTTACTCATTAGTGATGATAATGAGCAGTGGCTATATTCTTTAGTCACCAAGGCGGGCCATCTTCGTCTTAATATCACGCCTTAATAGGCATGATCTTCTATGCATATTGTAATCAGCGCCTCCCTGCTCTCCTCGGTGCTATAAAGGCTGTAATGGGGCTGTAATGACGCAAATCGCGTTATTTTCGGCATCGGGTGACGTCAGTACACCCGTGCCACTCTGTAGGCTTCAAGCCCCGCACTGCGCATGCGGCGTGGGTGTACTGATGTCACCCGATGCCGGAAATGACGCAATTTGCGTCATTACAGCCCCTTTACAGCACCGAGGAGAGCAGGCAGGCGCTGATTACAATATGCAGTACCTGAGGAAGACTGCCTTGAGCAGTTGAAACATGTTGTGGAGCTGTGAGGAGAAAATAAAGATTGCGGTTTATAAATATCATCATCCTGGTGCCTGAGCATTAGTAGCGCTTCTACAAGACCGCTAAATCATTTTCTTGCAATCTTGTCAGACTGGCAGAATTGGTCGCAGCATCGCACTTACGATCGTTCCAGCGTCTGTTCGGACACTCACTTGGAAGAAAGTCTTCCCGTCTGACTGCTCTGTTGCGATCATTGAACATCGCTCGGACGAGCTTAAAAAATGACATCGCATGTACGATTGCACGAAATATTGATGCGTGTGACGTCCCCATTACAGAACAGCCACAAAGGAAAGTTCAATAATTCTATTTGGCAAAAGAGTGTACATTTTTAATGAATTCCCTCCGTGGATTTTCCATTTTGATAAGGCCTATAAACTGCTTCAGGGGAAGTTTCAGTTAAAAAAAAAAAACTTACCGTAGTTATGTTTTTAGTTCAATTTCTACCAGAGGACATTCCCTTAATTAGTTAATTGATTCTAAGCAGAAGATGGAGATCCACTAATTGCTTTTAAAATGATACACAAAGGACTGAAAGAAAGAGATAATAAGTAGATGAGAGCAAGCAAGATGAAAAGGAAAAAGGATGCACATACTGTCTTGGGAATTAGGATGGAAATAGGACAGTTCAGCTGAAAAAGAAAAGAAATAAGTGCTGAGTGAAAAGCAAATGGGTGACAGAGTAGCTTGACCTTACTTTACTGCATGCACAGAAGGCATCGTTCATGTAATACAGCTATTGCTAAGTGATCATTTTTGTTGTGGCTATGCGCACAAATTCATTTTGGCTTTTTTTCTGCAATTTTTACAAATCCTGTAGAGATGTTTGTAAAGGGAACTTCACACACAGCAATTTTGCTAGGCAATTTCACTGGCAATCTACTGGTTGCAGTGAAACCATGGACAATTTGTTGCATTTGTACACAGCAACAAAATAGAACAATGTGTCCATGATTTCACTGCAACCAGCAAATTGCCAGTGAAATTGCCTAGCAATATTGCTGTGTGTGACAGTACCTTAATGGATTTCTGCTGGTAAGGGCTTGGACACACTTTCCTAGTTACATCAGAGCAGTGGCGGACCTTAAGCCCGGAGGGCCCTGGTGCAGACATGGTGAGGAGCGGGAGGGGGTAGTGGGTTGGGGGGGTGCTGGAGGCCGTCGGCGAGGAGCGGGGAGGGGGTTGGGGGGTGCTGGCGGCCATCGGCAATGAGTGGTAGTTTTGGTTATTGGTGATGCGGCTCTCCTTCCTGCGTTGGGTCGCCAAATGCATTCCTGGGAGCCGGAGCGGCAGAGGAGAGGAAGGGCGGGATCATGCAAAGGAAGCAGGCAGCTTCCCTTGCTTGACCCTCCTCTCCTCTGACATCGGGTTACGGGGGTCAGCTGGGGGCCCCCCTGCAGGCTTGAGGGGCCCCCTAGCCGGACGGGGCCCTGGTGCAGCTGAACCAGCTGCACCACGGTAGGTCCGCCCCTGCATCAGAGTTTCCCTGAGGAGACTCTGAAAGGGCTGGAGCAATGACCCTGAACGGCCTCTCCCTCTCTGGACGGGGAGTCTGGAGCTGCACAAAAGCACAACCAGCTGACAGCCCCGTCCAGATAGGGAGATTCAGGGTCACTGCTCCAACCCTTTCAAAGTCTCCTCAGTGAAACTCTGATGAGTGTGTCCGAGCCCTTAGGCAATGTTCCTACGATGAGTATTTGATGAGTTTTTGACAATGCAGGTTTTATGATTTCTGCCCCTATTAACCTGCCAGACCTGGAATTTTTTTTAATTTTTTTCATTGTGCTTAGGGATGAGCGAGTACCTTATTATTCGTGCTCGCTATACTCGCAAAGACTAGGTAGCGGTACTCGCTACTCGTTGCGAGTATAGCGAGTACGAATACTTTCGCAGTGTATCTATAGATACACTGCGAAAGTAGCCTAAAAGTGAGTAAAAGTTGTTAAAAAACAATAAACTTACCGTACATACTCACCTGTCCAACGCCTGCACCAGGACCAGAAAACCTCACCTCCGCTCGCTGGACATGGACCTTTCACTACCAGTCAATCAGATGGCCGGTAGCGATCTGGCCAATCAGATGGCGCCACGTCACAACTACGTCATCGCTAGCGGCCACCTGATTGGCCAGTTTGCAAGGTACTGATAGTACATCTAGGACCTTGCAAATTGACCAATCAGGTGGCCGCTAGCGATCACGTGGTGTGACGTGGCGCCATCTTATTGGCCAGATCGCTACCGGCCATCTGATTGGCTGGTAGTGAAAGGTCCTTGTCCAGCGAGCGGAGGTGAGGTTTTCCAGTCCCGGTGCAGGCATCGGACAGGTGAGTATGTAAGTTTATTGTTTTTTAACAACTTTTACTCACTTTTAGGCTGCTTTCGCAGTGTATCCATAGATACGTGTAAATCATATTAAACTCTATAAATGATAACTTTATTACCAACTTATACAAAAACACACCAAATGTGAATAAAAACTAGGTGCACCGGATAGTATGAAGGAAGGATGCTGTCCTTGATAAATGCCTCCCTCCTTTCACCTGCCTGACAGCGGAGGTCGGCACCCTAAGGTACGTAGTGGCGCCCCCACTCGTCAACGGCTAGCCCTGTCATGCCCTAGCCTCACCCTGGAAGTGAGGAGGTAGTGATCCCCCATATAGTATACCCTCCCAGGTCTAGGACTACTGACCGACAGGTCTGTCCCCATGTCCTAGTGTTAAAATCAGAGTGTCAACACCCATGTGCTATGTCAGAGAGATCCAAGCACTCATCGAGTGATGAATAATTGCTTATCAAGTGGTTTATTTTGAAGACATATACAGGGTGAATGGTGACAGCATACGTTTCGGTCCCTAATTGGACCTTTATCAATACGTCACTATGAGGTAAAACAAAAATAAATACAGTGAGAATATTTACAGTGTAAAAAGTGAGGTATATATCTGTCTACATATATACAATATTTATAGGAATAACACTCAGTCATATGTGATATCTGAAAAGAGCAGGAATTCTTTATGTTTTATAGTTGTTCATCACATTATATATGGCACTATAACCGACTGAGAAAAGAGAAAGAGAAGTATCAAAAAGATGTGTGGCAAGGGAAGGTGGTATTGAATGGCTCAACTGATTACCTGTGAGTCCTGATGAGGAGGTAGGGCAGGGTTAGATGAAGTACTGGCTAGATATGGTGGTGTGTTTTAAGGACTTGTCGATCTATGAAAAAATGGGTATTATGTGAAATACGGGTATATTATGATGTATGCTGGTCTGAACACTGTCAACATAGGTTTATTTATACCTTCTGGACTGGGAATTCACCGTATAGTCAATAAATACCATGACAATAATACCATTGATAGTAAGACCAGGACTTTCCTGACACAGAATCACCCTATAACTCCAGTCCTATACATACTGCCGAAAATTCACAACAACCTTCAGAACCCACCCGGTCGTCCAATAGTGGCGGGTACAGATTCCATTCTCAGTCCCCTCTCCATGTTCCTAGAAAAAATATTAACACCATACACGAAGTTGACCAAATCTTTTATCCTAGACACGGGGGATTTCCTCCAAAAACTACGGGCATTAGGCCAAACCCCCAAGGACAGTATTCTATGTACATTTGACGTCAACAGCTTATATACAAAAATTGGTCATGACAAGGGGATGGACGCAGTTTATGATACACTAGCTGTGAGCCCGATGCGATTGCATCGGGATTCTAGAACTGGTGTATAGTTTATTAAATTAGATTTTTAACTAATAATCCAATTATTCCATGATAGATGGCGGCCCAATTGTAAAGAATCGGGAATGTAGCATGCATATATACATTATTCATTCAAATTTGACAATAATGCACATAAGACATGATATCTATCTATCAACTACCAATGTTTGTATGGTATATGTCAGTGTAGTACATGTCATGATTCTAAGGCAAGGCTTTTCGTACAGATACTGGCACTGATGTTTTGTACAGATTATGTATATTCAATTTATATATGAATATTAATAATCTATGATTGAGCCAGTACATGTTTCCCCACCAACCACGGGAAGGTAGCCTTACAACTGGTGGGACCTACTCTACTCTACCCCTAATAATTAATAGTTAGACTCCTTTTAAAGCAGATATTTTTTGGCTATTTGCAGAAGGTGTAGAATAACCAAATACAATTTCTGCACTTTGCACCAAAGGACCTACCTACAGCTCACTTTTAGCAAGTAACATGTAATGTATATGGAACTTGCAATTAGCTTGTAGTAAATACGGCAAGCACAGCTTTAACAGGTTGACTAAATGCAACCACTAAAAATCAAAGCTAACTGTGATTTTGGCAGTTGAAACTGTTGAAAGCACATGTGCCGCAACTACTGCAAGTAAAGCACAAATTGCATTAACATTTCATGCAACTTACAGTAAGAGTGCTGTAGGTCACCATTAGACAGCAAGTGTCAAAATTGATGTGTTCACACTATAAATTCCACAAATAGCAGAATAAGTCAGATTTAAAATGAAAATGTATATTCTTTCCCTATGTGTCTAAATATGTACCTATATGTATGTATGTATTTATATGTACAGAACACACTTCAAGATAGAGATGTGTGTGAACAGCTGTCCCACCCGTCTCTAATGCTGCCTTCAGACTTGCAGATGCATCTGCACCATTTTGCAGATGCATCTGCATGCAGACAGTAAACCCTATCTTTATAATGGGACGCACAGTGTCTGCAGATGCTTCCAGACTGCCGAGCACAACCATTCACTGCTATATGTGATCTCTGCGCAGGCAGATGCTTGGGTACAGATCACAGACTCTCCTCCGCAGCAGGGACACGACATGTTGCATCCCTGGTGAGGGTGGGAGTGTGTGATTTGTATGCAGGCATCCGCCTGCGCACAGATCACATATAGGAGTAAATGTGTGTGCACGGCTGCCTGCAAGCATCTGCAGACACCGTGCGTCCCATTATAAAGATAGGGTCTACCATGTGCATGCAGATGCATTTTCAAAACGCTGCAGATGCATCTGCAAATGTGAAGGCAGCCTTAGCTGTTGACAAAAACCTGACCCTGTGTAAAAAGAAAATAAAATCTCGCAGCAGCTATACTGCTGGAGCTTCAGGTTATTATCACTAAATGCAAGCATTTAGATGATACACATCTACAATCTACTACAAAATGTGTGTTTATATACATATACAATGAAATTTAAAAAGAAAGTTTAAAAGCTAAAAAAGTAAGAACAATATTTTAAATAACTATTTTATATCTAAAACCTATTTATAATATCTTTATAACGAAAGTAATATTTTTGGTATTTTTGTCTATTTCTATTCTTCTACATCTATAGCTAAATTAAATTATTGTAATATTTGTGTTTAATTAGAAAGTATGTATCTAAATAGAATATGTATGTAAATAATTGAAAGTAAAATATTTTTATACACTATATTTTCAGTGAAAAGCAAAACTAAGGACTATATTTCTTAAAGACGTATTTAATATCTAATAACTAATTATAATGTCTTTATCTAAAACTAAAGTAATTTGTTTGGTATGTTGGATTATTTCTATTGCTATACATCTATTTTTAAACAATTTTTTTATAATTTTTTTGGTCAATTCCTATACAGCTATGGGTAAAGTAATTTTTTTTTTTTTTTAGTACTATACATCTATGGCTAAACTATTTTATGGTAATATTTTTGTTTAATTAGAAAATAATTATGTATCTAAATGTAATATGCATATAAAGAATTTAAAATAAAATATTTCTCTATACTATATTGTAATTGAAAATGTACACTAATGACTATATTTCTTAAATAACTATTGTATATATAATAACTAATTTTAATATCTTTTTGTATAACAAATAATATTTTTTTTTTTTTTTATTGCTATACATCTATGACTAAACTAATTTATTGTAATATTTGTATTTAATTAGAAAGTAAGTATGTATTTAAATCTAATATGTATCTAAAGAATTTTAAATAAAATATTATTAGAGAGAATATTTGTAGTAAAGAGTATTTCACTACTGGGCAACAATTTGACTTGAATGGGTGTATCCAACACTTTCACCTTAACATTGCATCGTATTTTCACTCGTGAAAAATCCACATATAACTGTCCATGTCCAAAAACTGTTTGTGACAAAAAAATCCATACTTTCTTCAGTGTATGGCCTTGGGATTTGTTGATGGTCATGGGAAAAGTAGACTTCACGGTAAATTGTCGATGTCTTAACTTAAAAGGTAAGGCAGTCTCTGATGGAGATAAATAAATCCTTGGAATAAACACCACATTTCCTTCTGCAGACCCAGTAATGACTTTTGCTTGAATGAGATTGTCAAACAAAGTGATGACAATGAAGCGATTCCCATTGCAAAGACCTTTTATGCTGTTAAAGGTGTGCAAAATCATGACAATGGTACCAATGTGTAATTTGAGGCGATGATAAGGCATTTCCATTGGTGTGAGTGAATGTAAAAATTCCACTGGATATTGGTCTGAATCTTCAGTCTGAATGGAATCATCACTAATGTACTCAGTGTATTCATCAGCAATGCAATCCATAACCTGAGAGTTCACCATTTCCACATGGACATTTTTAGGACAAAGATTGTCATGTGATGCAGCAATGTGAATGCTTTCATTGTTATATATCCATCAGGTATGTAAATGTAATATATATCGAAAGAATTTAAAATAAAATATTCTTATAGGCAATATTTTTTTGTAAAGACTTTTTCTGAATGAGGCAGCAACTTTCCTTGAATGGGTGTATAGAGTACTTTCACCTTAACAATACATCTTCTTTTCACTTGTAAAAAAGCCACATATAACTGTCCATGTCCAAAAATGGGTTGTGGGCAAAAAATCCCTACTTTCTCCACTGTTTGGCCTTGGGATTTGTTAATGGTCATGTGAAAAGTAGACTTCACGGTAAATTGTCAATGTCTTAACTTAAAAGGTAAGGCAGTCTATGATGGAGATAAATCAATCCTTGAAATAAACACCACATTTCCTTCTGCAGACCCAGAACTGACTTTTGCTTGAATGAGATTCTCAAACAAAGTGATCACAATGAAGCGATTCACATTGCAAAGACCTTTTATGCTGTTAAAGGTGCGCAAAAGCATGACAATAGTACCAATGTGTAATTTGAGGCGATGATAAGGCATTCCCATTGGTGTGAGTGAATTTAAAAATTCCACTGGATATTGGTCTGAATCTTCAGTCAGAATGGAATCATCACTAATGTACTCAGTGTATTCATCAGCAATGCAATCCATAACCTGAGAGTTCACCATTTCCACATGGACATTTTTAGGACAAAGATTGTCATGTGATGCAGCAATGTGAATGCTTTCATTGTTATATATTACATTTATATACATGATGGATATATCTAAAGAATTTAAAATAAAATATTCTTATAGACAATATTTTTTGTAAAGACTTTTTCTGAAAGAGGCAGCAACTTTCCTTGAATGGGTGTATGCAGTACTTTCACCTTAACAATACATCTTCTTTTCACTTGTGAAAAAGCCACATATAACTGTCCATGTCCAAAAACGGGTTGTGGGGCAAAAATCCCTACTTTC